>VDFB02047230.1:373546860-373625667 GCA_007258455.2 Sequoia sempervirens | reverse complement strand
TGAATAGATATTGTGTATGTGCCATACGCCTTTTATTTTGCACCTGTTACCTTTTGTTTCGTAGGTTGTTGAAGAATAATCGAGTCAAGCGCAGCCGATCTCACCAGGTGAAAGTCCATTTCCCACATCGACAGGAAGCTCCGGACAAAGACTTCTTTGACCGGAACCGCGAAATATTTTAATGGTAAAATAACTGAAAGAGTGGAGCGCCAGATTCTTCCGGTGATCGGTTGAACGACAAATTCACGGCGAAGTTTGTTCCTTGATTTGGGACACACTTACTTCCATGTCTTTCGATAGGCTTAGTTGTTAGTTGCTCTCCTGATTTTAAATAAAGTACTCCTCCTGCATGAGTAAGAAGAGAGATGATAGTTAGAGTAAGATAGAAGCATAGTGATAGAAAGATAGCAGATATCATGTAAGAGTCAGTATGATAATGAAAAGCATAATCTCTTTGACAAGAGACAGAGTTTGTTGTTAGTTTATATCAACAAAGCAATGTATACCATTTTGTTTTCATGAATAAAGTTTGATGAAGTTCTGAGTTCAGCACTTGCGTAATCAGTAGATGCTTGCTAAGGGGGCCCACTTAGTAATTATTTGTACCTAGTTAGTTAGTTGTTCTTTTCTGTTGATATTCTGTTAACTTTCATCTTTGAAGTTTTCATAAAAACTCAGTCTTGTATTGCTCCTGCAACATTGGGAATCCATCCCTGTGCCTGTTCCTGCAGCATAAGGCTAGTTCATAGTTTGTGTTTCAGTCGTAGCTGTTATGGTTTATGTTTTAATCAAATCATAGTTGAGTTAAAGAACTTTGCATTACCTTCCTGTAGCGTAGATAGAATTCCTTCCAAGTATTTATTTCTGCTAAGTTTTGACCAAAACCAGTTCTTAGTGCATATATTGTGTTGCGCCATTTAAAGTATACGTCCCCTGGTTTGACAAGTAAATGAACATCCATAGAGAGATATTAGTCACCTGTTGGAATGTCCAATTCCCAAGAAAGGTTTTACTGTGATTTTCATATCCTTTTGTGGGCGCGACCAGAGTGGATGAAGAAGAGGTGGATGATTTAGATGTAGAAGAAGAGGCAGAAAAAATGTTGGTGGAAGAGACCCACTAGCGACTTAGGGTGTTAGAGCCCTCCAAAGACAGATTGATGCATTGCAGGAACATATGAGAAGAGGTTAAACCAAAGAAGGAGAGAAGAAAGCGAGGATGAAGAAGAGGTGGATGATTCAGATGTAGAAGAGGAAGAAGAAGCAATCAATCAAGATCAAATGCAACTGATAAGGGCCATTTCAAATATTAGAAAGAGACCTAGAGTAGAAGTCCCTAGTTATAATGGAAGTCTGAACCTAGAAGAGTTGATTGACTGGATCAATGAGTTGGTAGAATGTTTAGAGTATGAAGAGATAGAGGACCCAGCTCAAATCAAGTTTGCAAAAATGAAGTTGAATGGCCATGCTAGTATTTGGTGGAAAGAGGTCCAATTGGAGAGAAATCAAAGAGGAAAAGGAAAGATCACTAGATGGGATTGCATGGTGGAGAAACTAAAAAAGCAGTTCATACCAATGGATTACAACCTAGATCTATTGAAGAAATTGCCAAGGTTGAGACAAGGAAGCAAATCTATGAAAGAATACACTGAATATTTTTACAAGATGATCATTAGAATGGGTCATATAGAGGCCAACAAGGAGAAGGTAGCACGTTATCTTATTTGGTTATGACTGAGCTTTCAGGAAGAGCTAAGCTTGGTTAGAATGACCACCATTGAGTAAGTGTACCAGTTTTCTCTGAAAGTTGAAGAAAAGTTGAACAACAAATTCAATGAGAAGCAAAAAGGTCAAGGAGGTCAAAATGGAAAGGGAAGTGGAAGATCTTCTAGAAGCTGAAATGATGATGAGAAGAAAAATGAAGATGTGGGTACCAGTCGACACCAGAAGAATGATAACTTCTACTACCCTCGTGATCAAAACAATGGTGATCCAAGAGGTAGATGATGAGGGAGATCTGGACAAGGATCCATAAGAGGTGGTTTCAGAGGAATGTGTTTGCAGTGTGGTGAAGAAGGGCATCGAGCCTATGACTGTCTGCAACATCAAGGAAGGGTAGACAAAAGGATAGAAGGTCATGGAAGGGTTGCACATGTAGATGAGGAGGCTCAATCTAAACATCTAGATGATGTTGAAAGGGGAGAATCCCTAATGATTAGAAGAACTTTAGTGACTGAATAGAAGGAGCCCAAACAAAGGAAGAATTTGTTCAGCAGAAGGTGAAAATGTGCAAGAAATTTTTGTGATGTCATCATTGATAGTGGGAGCACTAATAATCTAGTGTTAGAGGAGATGGTTACAAATTTGAAGCTGAAGAGGACAAGGAATCCACATCCATATCAGATTGCCTGGTTACAAAAGGGCCATAAAGTTCTGGTCAATGAGTAGAGCGAAGTGAAGTTTAAGATTGGGAACTACCATGATGAGGTACTCTGTGATATCATCCCCATGGATGCATGTCACATGTTGTTAGGGAGGTCGTGATAGTTCAACAGGAAAGCTATACATGATGGTTATCAAACACTTATTCCCTGATGAAGGATGGGGTTTGTCACAAGTTGAAACCCCTAAAGGAGTCTGGAGAAAAGGTATGCAATTGTGCTAGAATTTTTTATGTTGATGGAAGAAACTTTTTAGAAGGTATAAAGCATAAGCATGTGTGTTATGCATTGATTCCTAGAGTGGGTAAGGAAGATAGTGAGAAGGTTCCAGTAGAAGTTTTTGGGTTGTTGGAACACTTTCAGGATATTGTTTCTAATAACATAACTAAGGGTTTACCACTAGTGAGGAAGATCAATCATCAGATTGACTTGATCCCTGGAGCTAGTTTTCTAAACAACACAACTCACATAATGACTCTTGCAGAAAATGAGTAGTTGAAAAGATGTAAGTTCAGGAGTCATTGAGGAAGGGTTTGATTCGGGAAAGTTTGAGCCCATGTGCAGTACCTGCAGTACTAGCACCAATGAAGGATGGGGAGTGGAGGATGTGTACAGACTCCCATGCCATAAACAAGACAACAATCAAGTACATATTTCCCCTACCAAGGATGGATGACTTGATGGACTGTTTGAGTGGAGCTCAATACTTCATAAAGATTGATCTGAAGAGTGGATATCACCAGATCTGGATTAAAGAGGAAGATGAATGGAAGAAAACCTTCAAGACCAAGGAGGTCCTGTATGAGTGGTTAGTCATGCCTTTTGGGCTAACAATGCACCGATCACATTCATGTGGCTCATGAACGAGGTACTAAAAGAGTTTTTGGGGAGTTTTGTTATTGTCTATTTAGATGATATTTTGATTTTCAGTACGACTTTGGATGAGCACTTGATGCATATTCGTAGAGCCTTTGCGAAGTTAAGAGAATAAAAATTATTGATTAATCTGAGGAAGTGGAGTTTTGTGAAGGAGTTAGTGTACTTGGGGTTTGTTGTCTCAGTAGGTCTCAAGATGGACCTAGAGAAGCTTAAGGCTATTCTTGAATAGCCTACCCCAAGAACTACTATTGAGGTGAGATCTTTCCATGGTTTGGATACTTTTCACATAAATTTCATTAGAAAATTCAGTAGCATTTATGCACCTCTGACTGAAACAATGAGAGGGGATAGAAAAGAGTTCAAATGGAGCACTGGAGTGGCAACAAATTTTGAATTGTTGAAGTAGAAGGTGAAAGAGTAGCCTGTTCTAGCCCTCCTAGATTTTAATAAGGTGTTTTAGGTGGATTATGATGCTAGTGGTTGTTCCATTGGAGCAATGTTGAGCCAAGAAGGTAATCCCATTGCCTATTTCAGTGAAAAGTTAAATGATTCTAAGAGAAATTATTTTGTATATGATCAAGAATTTTATGAAATAGTTCAAGCACTAAAGAAATGGAGGCATTATCTACTTCCAAAGGAATTTGTTTTGTATATTGATCTTTAAGCATTATAGTATCTAAATAGTCAGGGAAAATTAAATCAGAGGCATATGAAATGGGTAGAATTTTTTGCAGAGCTATACCTTTTTTCTAAAGCATAAGAGTGGGATGTCAAATAGGGTTGAAGATGCCTTAAGTAGGAGGCATACATTGATCAAAGAGATGCAGATTGAATTTGTTGGGTTTAATGAACTCAAAACATTATATCTAGAAGATCTTAATTTTGTAGAGGTTTGGAAAGCTTGCGAGGAGCCTATTACAATGGATAAGACAAGGTAGTTGGATTTCATAATTTAGGATGGCATGTTGTTTAAGGGAAGCCAATTGTGTATTCTGAGGAGTTCCACGAGGGAGAACTTGATAAAGGAGAAGCACAGTGGAGGAATCGCAACACATTTTGGTTGGGATAAGACCATTGCCATTATCAGTGAGCATTATTATTGGCCTTAGTTATCATAGGATGTAAAGAAGTATTTACAAAGTTGTAGCATATGTCAAATGGCTAAAGGAGTGAGCCAAAATACAAGGTTATATCGGCCCTTACCTATACTAGAGAGGCCATGGGAGGATATAAGAATGGATTTTGTTCTTGGTTTTCCATGGAAATAGAGAGGGAATGATTCAATATTTGTGGTGGTTGACATGTTTTCAAAAATTGCACATTTCATTCCATGTTAGAAGACCCATCATGCAGTCCACATTGTTGACTTGTTCTTCAAAGAGGTGGTGTAGCTACATGGTATGCCAAAGAGTATTGTCTCAGATTGTGACACCAAATTTGTGGGATACTTTTGAAGGACCTTGTGGAAAAGTTGAGAATGAAGTTGAAGTTCAATTCTATGCACCATCCACAAATAGATGGGTAGATAGAGGTTGTCAATAGTAGTTTGGGTAACCTACTGATATCCTTTGTAGGAGATAAACCCAATGGGTGGGACTTGATTTTACCCCCTGGGATAAATTTTCTTAAAATAATTCTGTCAATAGAAATAGTAGATCACCATTCCAAGGTTATATCAAATGGATAAAGGATTGAGCTGGAATAAAAGGTCATATCAGCCTTTACCTATACCAGAAAGGCCATGGGAGGATATAAGAATGGATTTTGTTCTTGGATTTCCAAGGACACAGAGAGGGAATGATTCAATATTTGTCGTGGTTGACATGTTTTCAAAACTTGCACATTTCATTCGATGTCAGAAGACCCATCATGTACTCCACATTGTTGACTTGTTCTTCAAAGAGGTGGTGTAGCTACATGGTCTGCCAAAGAGTATTGTCTCAGATCGTGACACCAAATTTGTGGGATACTTTTGGAGGACTTTGTCGAAGAACTTGATAATGGAGTTGAAGTTTAGTTCTGCGCACCATCCACAAATAGATGGGTAGATAGACCTGTTGTGAACAAGAATCTAGGTAACCTACTGAGATCCTTTGTAGGAGATAAACCCAAGGGGTGGGACTTGATTTTACCCTAGGCAGAATTTTCTTACAACAATTTTGTTAATAGAAGCACTAGTAGATCTCCATTCCATATTTTGTATGGAGGCAGCCCCAAGATAGCTTCATAATTGAGAAATATGGACCAAGAGAAGAAGATAAGTTCAAAAGCCAAATATTTTGCAGAACATGCCAAGGATATACATGAGAAGGTAAGAGAACATATTAACAAGATGAATATGCAGTATAAGGCTAAGGAAAATCAAAAGACAAGGAATAAGGAGTTTTAGATTGGAGATGAAGTGATGGTCCACTTGAGGAAGGAAAGGTTTCTAGTAGGAACCTATAACAAATTGAAGATGAAAAAATTTGGTCCCTATAAAATTTTAAAGAGGCATGGTTCAAGGAACGCATATGAGGTAGAGTTTCTGGATGGCGTCAACATTGCCCATGTGTTCAATATTGCAGATTTGAATGAGTATCATGAAGGTGGCACAAAGAATGGTCTAGCAATAGAATAGTGTAACATTCCCACACCTACTTCAGAGAAGGAGGAGAATGAAGCAATCTTGGATAGCCATGTGGGAAGGAGTACCGAAAAGAGACGATATGAAGAATATTTGGTGAAACAGAGAGGAAGGCCTGTGGAAGATTCTTCCTAGCTACCCAAAATAGAGGTTGACCACTTGGTTTTTCCTCAACCATCTATGACATGAAAGGGTAACTTCTCAAATTATCGTGGGTGTCTAATCTAGGAGCATCCACTTGTGTAAGGGAAATCCTACATCACCCAAGAAAAGAAAGATTTTAAATTTCCTATTGGTTGTTTCTTAGATGTTTTTGCATTTTGGATTCCCCTTTAGCTATTAAAATATTTGAAGCCAAATTTTAGGAGATTAGAGGCTCCAGATGGGCTTGAAAATACGCTAAAAGCCACATCATCTTTTCAAGAGATTTCAAAAAAGGTATCATCATTGAAAATTCGATGGTCAGATTAAAAGTTATGGCTTCCAAAAGTTGGTGCAGTTTTAGAAATGTGCTAATTTTTGAATGTGAATTTAAATATGAATTTCAAATTGTAATTTGGGCACCAAACTATTGAAACTGAGATTTGAATGTTGTTTTGGTTCCAAATTCGAAAGGAGCTCTATTTATGGGCAAGATTTCTAATTTTTCGTAGTTTTTGGGGACAATTTTGCATACTATGAAAAGGGATTTTTCTATAATTCTATAGTTTGCATATTTCTAGAACTTGAGGATATCAGATCCTCTACATGTAAGATCATTTTTAGAATAATCAAATAACATTTTCTATTTGGTGTATTAAATTTTTGTGTCTTGGGTTGCACCCTCGTCAGGTGGTATCAGAGTGGGTTTTCTTTAGTGTGAGGACATATCATCGTTCTTGAGGTAGTTCACACCAGGACTGTGGTTGTGGGTTGAGGTCAAGAAATATTCCTCCAAGAGTGATGCCTGGTAGGTGTGGTGTTACCAGAGGTGGTCAAGGCAGCAAAAATGTTGGTGGAAGAGACTCACTGGCGACTGAGAGTGTTAGAGCCCTCTAGAGATAGACTGATGCATTGCAAGAACATATGAGAAGAGGGTTAAACCCAGGGAGAGAAGAAAGTGAGGATGAAGAAGAGGTGGATGATTCAGATGTAAAAGAAGAAGAAGCAATCAATCAAGATAAAATTCAAATGATAAGGGCCATTCCAAAGATCAGAAAAAGATCAAAAGTAGAAGTCCCCAGTTATTGTGGAAGTCTAAACCCGAAAGAGTTGATCGACTGGATCAATTAGTTGGAAGAATATTTTGAGTATGAGGAGATAGAGGACCCATATTGGGTCAATTTTGCAAAATTGAAGCTAAAGGTCCAATTTGAGAGAAACCAAAGAGGAAAAGGAAAGATCACCAAATGGGATTGCATTGTGGAGAAACTGAAAAAGCAATTCATACTAGTGGACTACAAGTTAGATTTTTTGAAGAAATTGCAAGGATTGAAGCAAGGAAGCAAATCTGTGAAAGAATACATTGAATATTTTTCACAAGATGATCATCAGAATGGGTCATATAGAGGCCAACAAGGAGAAGGTAGCTCATTATCTTAATGGGTTATGACCAAGCATTCAGGAGGAGTTAAGCCTAGTCAAAATGACCACCATTGAGGATGTGTATTAGTTTGCTCTGAAAGTTGAAGTGAAGTTGAAGAAAATATTTGATGACAAGAAAAAAGGATGAGGAGGTCAGAGTGGAAAGGGAAGTGGAAGATCTTCTGGAAGACAAAATGATGATGAGTGGAAAGACGAAGCTATGGGTACTAATCAAAACCAAAAGAATGATAACTTCTATTTCCCTCATGATCAAAACAATGGTGATCAATGATAACTTCTATTGCCCTCATGATCAAAACAATGGTGATCTTAAAGAGGTGGCTTCAGAGGAATCTTTTTCCAATGTGGTGAAGAAGGGTATCAAGCCTATGAATTTCTACAACATCAAGGGTAGAAAAAAGGCCAAAAGGTCATGGAAGGATTGCATATGCAGATGAGGAGGCTCAATCTGAAAATTCAAATGATGTTGAAAGGGGAGAAGCCCAAGTGATTAGAAGAGCTCTGTTGACTAAAGAGGAGCCCGAACAGAGGAAGAATTTGTTTCACAAAACTTGCAAATGTGAAGGAAAATGTTGTGATGTCATCATTGACAGTGGGAGCACTGATAATCTGGTGTTAGAGGAGATGGTTACAAAGTTGAAGTTGAAGAGGGAAAGGCATGCACATCCATATTGGATTTCCTTGTTGTAGAAGGACCATAAAGTTTTGGTCAATGAGTAGTGCCTAGTTAAGTTCAAGATCGAAAGCTACCATGACGAGGTATTCTATGATATCATCCCCATGGAATCATGTCACATGTTGTTGGGAAGGTCATGGTAGTTCAACATGCGAGCTATACATGATGGCCATGCAAACAATTATTCCCTGATGAAGGATGGGGTTCCTCACAAGTTGAAACCCCTAAAGGAGGCTGAAGAAAAGGTATCTAGTAGTGCTAGAATCTGTTATGTTGATGTAAGAAAATTTTTAGAAGGTATGAAGCATGAGCGTGTATGCTATGCATTGATTTTGAGAGTGGGTAAGGAGGATAGTGAGAACATTCCGGTACAAGTTTTTGGGATATTGGATGAGTTTTAGGATATTGTTTATGATAACGTACCTCAGGTTTTACCACTAGTAAGGAAGATCAGTCATTAGATTGACTTGATCCCTGGAGCCATTTTTCCAAAGAAGGAAGCTCATAGAATGACTCCTGCATAAAATGAGGAGTTGAACATAAAGTTTAGGAGTTGTTGAGGAATGGTTTGATTCAGGTTAGTTTGATCCCATGTGTAGTACTTGAAGTACAAGCACCAAAGAACAATGGGGAGTGGAGGATGTGTATAGACTCTCAGGCCACAAACAAGATAACAATCAAGTAAAGATTTCCCTTGCCAAGGATGGATGACTTGATGGACTATTTGAATGGAGCTCAGTACTTCACAAAGATTGATTTGAAGAGTGGATATCACCAGATCTAGATTCGAGAGGGAGATGAATGGAGGACCACCTTCAAGACCAAGGAGGGCCTATATGAGTGGTTAGTAATACCTTTTGGGCTAACCAATGCACTGAGCACATTCATACGGCTCATGAAAGAGATACTAAAAGAGTTTTTGGAG
This sequence comes from Sequoia sempervirens, assembly GCA_007258455.2. Taxonomy (NCBI): domain Eukaryota; kingdom Viridiplantae; phylum Streptophyta; class Pinopsida; order Cupressales; family Cupressaceae; genus Sequoia; species Sequoia sempervirens. The sequence continues at coordinate 373,616,537 of VDFB02047230.1, read as the reverse complement.
AGTTTTGTTATTGTGTATTTAGATGATATTTTGATTTTTAGTAGGACTTTGGATGAGCACTTGATTCATATATGTATAGCCTTTAAGAAGTTAAGAGAAAAGAAATTCTTGATTAATCTAAAGAAGTGTAGTTTTATGAAGGAGTTAGTGTACTTGGGGTTGGTTGCTTTGGCAGAAGGTCTCAAGATGGCTATTCTGGAATGACCTACACCAAGAACTACTATTGAGGTGAGATATCTCCATGATTTGGTCAGTTTTTTACATAAATTTCATTAGAAACTTTAGTAGTATTTGTGCACCCTTTACTGAAACAATAAGAGTGGATAGAAAAGAGTTCAATTTGAGCATTCGAGTGGCAAAACGTATTAAACTGTTGAAGCAGAAGGTGACAGAGTAGCCTATTCTAGCCCTCCTATATTTTAATAAGGTGTTTTAGGTGGATTGTGATGCTAGTGGTTATGCCATTGGAGTAGTGTTGAGCCAGGAAGGTAAGCCCATTGCCTATTTCAGTGAAAAATTAAATGATATCAAGAGAAATTATCTTGTATATGATCAAGAATTTTATGCACTAGTTAAAGCACTAAAAAAATGGAGGCATTATCTATTGACGAAGGAATTTTTTTTGTATACTAATCATCAAAAATTACACTATATAAATAGTTAGGGAAAATTAAATTAGAGGCATATGAAATGGGTAGAATTTTTGCAGAGCTATACCTTTGTTCTAAAGCATAGGAGGGTATGTGCAGGATCATGGTATGCCAAAAAGTGGCAATATTTGTAGGGTATGTGGCTGACAACTTTTTTTCACCCAAAATTAATGAAACGAAAAGGGTTTTTAGAGGAGATTCTCAGCTTTCCAAAAATATAAATTATGATTTAATTTGAATTAAATAAATAATTATTATTCATTTTCTATTAAAATTACGACTAAAGTCCTTATCGATAGGCTGATTGAAAAACATCTATAACTTTCAAACGGTATCATATTTTTTGAATCCAAAACATGTGTCACATTCTATTCTTTACATACTACAGGATTAAAAAAATAAAAACTAAATTTCATGAATTTTTGACCAAGTTAAGGTGGTCAGACAGACGAGTTTTTATATTTTCTAAAAGTTGTAATAAAAAATTCATAATTAATTATTTACTTTGAAAAAAATTACCAAAAAAATATGCATCACATCTGGACATGAGTCCTCTACTTATATATAAAATCTTTACAAAAAAATATTATCATTTTATTATGGTTAGGGTGGTCAGACAGAACCTACTTCTTATTTTTTCCCTGAAATTTAAGTACTACTGCATTGAAATTTCAAATTTTCACCAAATAGATTTTATTTATTTTTAAATAAACCTAGTAATTTAGAAACTACATTCAATTTTCTAAAAATTCTATTCTTACATATTTTTGAAATAATATAGATAACTTATTCAAATATTTACGTCAAGTTGCCTAACACTGATTTTTTTGAATTTTTTGCCAGTTAAGGGCTTGTTTGGCATACCATGATCCTGCACATGCCCAGGAGTGGGAGGTCGAATAGGGTTGTAGATGCCTTAAGTAGGAGGTAGAAATTGATCAAAGAGATGTAGATTGAAGTGGTTGGGTTTAATGAACTCAAAACATTGTATCCAAAAGATCCTGATTTTGCAAAGCCTTGGAAAGATTACAAGGAGCTTGTTATAGTGTATAGGACAAGGTGGTTGGATTTCATAATTCAAGGTGGCATGTTGTTTAAGGGAAGCCAATTGTGTATTTCGAGGAGTTCCATGAGGGAGAACCTGATAAAGGAGAAGCATAGTGGAGGAATGGCAACACATTTTGGTCGGGATAAGACCATTGCCATTATCAGTGAACATTATTATTGGCCTTAGTCGTCATAGGATGTAAAGAAGTATGCATAGAGTTGCAGGGTATGTCAGATGGGTAAAGGAGTGAGTTGGAATTTAGGGTTATATCAGCCCTTACCTATACTAGAGAGGTCGTGGGAGGATATAAGAATGAATTTTGTTCTTGGTTTTCCAAGGACACAAAGATGGAATGATTCAGTATTTTTGGTGGTTGACAGGTTTTCAAAAATGACACATTTTATTCCGTGTCAGAAAACCCATCATGCAGTCCACATTGTTGACATTTTCTTCAAAGAGGTGGTGCGGCTACATGGTCTGCCAAAGAGTATTGTCTTAGATCGTGACAAATAGATGGGTAGACGAAGGTCATGAATAGGATTCTGGGTAACCTATTGAGATGCTTGGTAGGAGATAAACCCAAGGGATGCGACTTGATTTTACCGCAAGAAGAATTTTCTTACAACAATTTTGTCAATAGAAGCACTGGTAGATCACCATTCCATATTTTGTATGGAGGCAGCCCCAAGAAAGCTCCAAAATTGAGAAAGATGGACCAAGAGATGAAGATAAGTGTCTAAGCTGAAGATTTTGCAAAACACATCAATGATATACATGAAAAGGTAAGAGAAGATATTAACAAGATGAATATGCAATATAAGGCTAATGAAGATCAGAAGAAGAGGAATAAAGAGTTTCATATTGGAGATGAAGTGATGGTCCACTTGAGGAAGGAAAGGTTTCCATTAGGAACCTATAACAAATTGAAGATGAAGAAGTTCAGTCCCTATAAAATTTTAGGGAGGCATGATTTAGGGAAGGAATAAGAGGTAGAATTGTTGGATGGAGTCACCATTTCCCCTATGTTCAATATTGAATATTTGACAGAGTATCATGAAGGTTGCATAGAGAATAGTCCAACAATAGAATAGTGTAACATTCATGCACCTACTTCAAAGAAGGAGGAGATTGAAGCAAACATGGATAGCTATTTGGGAAGGAGTACCAGAAACAGGCAGTATGAAGAATATCTGGTGAAATGGAGAGGAAGGCCTGTGGAAGATTCTTCCTTGTTTCCCAAAACAGAGGTTGACTACTTGGGTTTTCCTTAACCATTTTCAATGTGACTGGGTCACTTCTCAAATTACTCTAGGTGTTTGATGCAGGAGCATCCATTGATGTGAGGGCAATCCTGCATCACCCAAAAAAGAAAGATTTTAAATTTCTTGTTGGTTGTTTCGTAGATGTTTTTGCATTTTTGGATTCTATTTTAGCTATTAAAATATTCGAAACCAAATTTGAGTCACTTAAAGGCTTTAGATGGGCCTGGAAATTTTATAAATGCCACATCATCTTTTTGAGAGCTTTCCAAAAAGGTATTATCATTGAAAATCCGACGGTTGGATTAAAATTCATGGCTTTTGGAAGTTGGTCCATTTTTAGAAATGTGCTAATTTTCGAATGTGAATTTAAATTTGAATTTAAATTGTAATTTAGGTGCCAAACTACCAAAACTTAGATTTGAATGTTGTTTTGGCTCCAAATTCGAAAGGATCTCTATTTATGGGCTGGATTTATGATTTTTGGTAGCTTTTTGGGGACAAGTTCGCATACTACAAAAAGGGGTTTTTTGTAATTTTGTAGTTTGCATATTTCCAAAACTTAAGGATATTAGATTCTCTACATGTAAGAAGATCATTTTCAGAATAATAAAATAACATTCTCTGTTTGGTGTGTTAATTTTTTGTGTCTCAGGTTGCACCCTCATCAATTGGACAAAAAAGAAAAGGAAATCATTATCTCCTCTCTTTCAAGCAATGTGATGTTCAATGTTGTAGTGGATAAGACAATGAAGAGTCTATGGGGAAAACTATTTGGTATGTATTAGATGGTTTCAACACCAAACAAAGTTTAACTCATGAAGAAGCTTTACAACCTAAATATGAAGGAAGGTAATCTGTTATCATCCCACTTAAATGAGTTTAATACTTTGATTATTCAAATAACTTCTATTATTATTAACTTAGAAGATAAAATGAAAGTTATACTATTGTTATGTTCTTTACTTGATAGCCAAGAAGGAGTTGTAATGTCAATAATCAACTTAATATCAAGAAATAAGGGAATGTTTTAATTTTTGATGAGGTTGTAGGAATTATTCTCAGCAATGACTTGAGAAGGAAATTTTAAATACCTCATCCAGAGGTGCTAAAATTACCAAAATAAAAGATAGATCCAAAGAACAAGGTAAAAATATTAATAGAAGAAGAACCAAATCTTTCAGAGGTAGAAATTTAGGTTGTTGGTTTTCTAGAAAGGAAGGTCACATTAAAAAGAATTGTTGGTCTTACAAGAAGGCTGAAAATAAATCAGCATAAGATGAAAAAATATGTAGTTTATGATGAAGATGCATATGCATTAATTTTATCAATTGGAGAAGTTGGAAATAATAGAGTGGTGCTAGATTCTAGTGTCCCTTTCCATGCAAAAAATTATTAGAAGTGCATGGTTGTTACATATGTTGGCACATACATACATACATACATACATACATATATACATACATACATACATACATACATACATACATACATACATACATACATACATACATACATACATACATATATATATATATATATATATAGAGTGCTACTTCGAATAACTAGATAACTTTATTAGTTTTAATATGTTGTTTGTTTTAGGAAAACATATATGTATTATACATATATCTTACACGAATAATATAGTGAGACAACATTGGTTAAACATTGTTGAAATGGAAGACATTGGTATAGGCCTAGTGAGGTAGAAAAAGCTAACCTAAAATACAAAGGGAGCTTTCTAGAGTGAAAATCTAAAAAATTAATTGTGTAGAGCCAAACATGTATGGATGCCTAACCAAAAAAAGACTCTAGAACAAATGACAATGAGTGAGATATGCAAGAATTTGGAGCATTAAATGAAGCTTGATCTCCAAATTATGAACTTCTCAGGACTAGTAAGTACAAAGGGATGTGTAAGGAAAGTTGCCCAGTGGAGGTAATGAAGGGAATGCCACCCAATTAATTCTATAAATTAGATGTTCAAGGTGGGGAGGGAATGCATGCATTACTCTGTTAGTTTTAATGTGTTGTTCATTTCAACCATATAAATATATTGGTATATATATACATACCAATACATTCATACAGACACACACACACATACATATATAGAAATATATATGTACACAAATATGTATATATAGATGTGTGTGTGTGTGTAAATACATAAGAATGAGATAATACAATTCCATGGAAGAATATCTTTGAAATGAAAACTACTGAAATCATTTCATATTTTAGAATAACAAACAAATATTAAAAACAAATTGTATAGTTAATGTTTGTGCAATGACAAACAAATAAACAGAAGTGCATGGGAGAATACCCTCTAAATAAGAACCAATTGAAAGCCCTTTCCACATTTCATAGTAACAATGACATATAAAACATGAATTGTAGAGTGAATTATTGTGCAACAAAGAAAAGAATAATACAATTGCATAACAAAATATCTTGAAAATGAAAACCAGTGAAACCATTTTCATATTTTAGAATAACAATGAAATAGTATTTTTCTTTGCATCCTTTTTGTTTCTGTGAACTTTAATGCACTATCTTTATCCTGTTTGTAAAATTTTTGGTTTCAAGTCCTTGTAAAACCTATTTTTTCCTTTAACAAAAACAATGAAATAGTAAAAAAAAATACAGAGCTAATGTTTATTCATTGATAAACACACAAATAGAAGTGCATGTTAGAAAAGCCTCTAAATGAGAACCCTTCAAACCCTTTCCATATTTCATAGTAACAATAAAATATAGAAAGGGTCTTGTATAGCCAATTATTTTGTAATGAAGAATAGAATAATACAATCTCCATGACAAATTATCTTTGAAATGAAAACCAATGAAACCATTTTCATGTTTCAGAATAATAAACAAATATTCAAAATGAATCAGAGAGTTAATGTTTGTGCAATGATGAACACACAAATACAAGTGCATTGCATCAATCCCTGAAAATGAGAACCACTCAAACCATTTCCATATTTTTTAGTAACAGTCAAATATGAAAAAGTAATATGTAGAGTGAATTATTGTGGAATGAAGAACATAATTTAATACAAGTGCAAGGTAGAATAACTTCAAAATGAAAACTAGTGAAACCATTTTTTTATTTTTTGGAATAACAATGAAATGGTAAAAAAAATTGGAGTTAATGTTTGTGGAATTTTGAACACATGAATAGAAGTGCATGGGATAAAACCCCCAAATTATTTTGAAATGAAGAACCAAATAATACAAGTGCATGGAAGAATATCTTCATAATGAAAACTAGTGAGACCATTTTCATAGTTTTAAATAACAAACAAATGTTAAAAGAAAAATGAAAAGTTAATTTTTGTGCAATGATAAAAACATGAATAGAACCACATGGAAATAAACCATAGAAATGGGATCCAATCAAACCCTTTCCATATTTTGTAGTAATAGTCAAATGTAAATGAAAACCCAGTGAAGCCCTTATAATAGTGCAATGATCAATAAAATATTACAAGTGGTAGAGTATTTCCAAAACGATAACTAGTTGAACCCTTTTCATATTTCGTAGTCAAAAGAAAAAATTAAAAGAAAAATATAAACCTTCATGTAATGAAGAATAAAAGAGTACAAGTGCATGGAGGACTATACATGAAAGAAAACTAGTGAAATCCTCACCATATTTCATAGTATCAATCAAATATAAACAAAAAATTTCATAGTAAAAGTTTGTGCAATTAAGAATAGAATGATATAAGTTCATGGTAGAATATCATTTAAATGACAGAAAATGGTACAGACCTAGTGAGGTAAAAAAACCTCACCTAAAAGAGAAAGGTAGATTTAGAGAACTTGTATAGTAAAACAATGAATTGTGGAGAGCCTGACATGCATGGGTGTATAACCAAAAAAATATTGTACAATAAATGCAAACAAAGGGAATGAAAATGAGTGAGATGTGCAAGAATTTCGAGCATTGAATGCACCTTGATCTCTAAATTATGTGGTTTTCAAGTGATGTAACTTTAGAGGGATGCATCAAGAAAGTTTTCCAATGGAAGTGACAAAAGGGGAAAGATGAATGAAAAATTATGGTGAATGGCATGGGTAGGAAGAAATGGTGAGGACCGCTTTTGAAAATTTTAGAAGGTGCAAAGGTAGATGATGATGACCCTAACCCAAATGGTGACTATTTTTGGCTATTTTATTGGGATATGCATTTGGTGAAGCTGAATCTACGTGTGGGTAGACTGGGATGGAGACATTCTTGGGTGTTGGGATTGGCATTGATGTAGATAGACGAGAGAAGCTTTTTTCTATGGATGGGGATTTTGGTGTCTTAGAAGGTGAGGGGGACCTTGTTCATGCTTGGTCTCTCGGGTTGGTCATTTGGGTTGGCTTCAGAGACAAATCTTCATTACATTAAGCTATTAGAGATGGTTCTCTACCTTTTTCTCTCTGGGATGTTTTCTCTGTGTCTCCCCTGTTGGTGCTCTGTAGTGGTGCTACGGGTGGGGACTTGGTTGATGCCCTAGGTTAGGGTTATGTTGTTGTTGGTGATCCTATGGTTGGGTATTGGTGGGCTAGTCTATTTCCCTTTGTGTTTTGTGGTGTTAGGTGGCTTTGCTACTCCCTGCAGGGTGTGTGACACTGCATAGGCTCCCTTGAAGTTTTTGGGTTGAAGAAGGGGCTCATCTCTAGTTCTACTCAACATAGTATGATGGATTGTGGGCTTTCTTTGTTGGCCCTTTCCTCTTCTTACTTCTTCTGGGGTATGCATTTATTTTATGCATTATCTGTTTGGGGGCTCTCTACGTTGGCTGGGACAGTTGTGGTTTCCTTTTGGCAGGGAGTGTGGGGTTGTTGGGGGTTCTTTGGAGTTTCTAGGTTGAAGAAGGGGCTCATTTCTAGTTCTTCTTGGAGTAGTAGAATGGCTTGGGGGCTTTGTTTTTTGGCACTTTCTTCTTCCCACTTCTTTTGGGGTGTTAGTTGCTTCTGCACATTCTCTGATTGGTGGCTCTTTCTTAGGGATTTTTCTGACATGGTTGTGGTTTCCAAATGGCAAGTGGATTTCATTGCCTCTTTTCCTAGTTTGGAGACTATTTTGGGTTGTTGTCCCATTTGGGGGAGTGGTTATGCTGCTCAAATTTGGTTGTTTTCTTCCCTGTGCTTTTTTGGGTTTTGTGTGGGCCTATGCTGGTGTTATCAGGAGTCTTTCATGATGAGAGCACATGCATTTCTTAATCCCTTGTTCAAGGTTTGTCCCCCATGTGCCTTGTTGTTCATTGATGGTGTTTGGGGGTTAGTGTTTTCGCTGGACACTTCGGTGGGTATGGATTTGGTGTTGAATTAGTTATGTTTAGTGATGAAGGCTTGGAGGATTGGGTGGTTTTTAGAGATTATTTTGAAGACCTAGATGTTGTTGTTGTGGTTGCTTGCTTTGTCCCTCCTCATTGTAGTTTCCTCCTCTCTAAATACTAGGTCTTATTTTGTGGTGAATACCTCTCCTTTGGAGGCGGAGTCCTCTCCCTCTCAAGTTGAGGTGTATTATGTGGTTGAAGGTGTCCTCTTACTTTTCCCAATAAGGGGGTTCCCATTTATACTGAGGTGGAATGGTGGTTTGCAAGGGGTGTTGGGGCTGTGGTTGGTTGGACGTGTCGGGTTTTATCTCCTATAGAGGTGGAGAGAGAAACTATTTTTTTTGGAGCATGTTTGGTGCCTCATGTTGTAATGACCTCTCCTATAGAGGTGGAGAGTGCATGCTGCTAGGCAAGGTTTTGTCTAATTTTAAGATTCTGCTTTTGGAGACCTATGACTTAGTAGTTTATGATAGTGGTATAGAAAGATAATCTTTTTGAGTGATTGGTATGCTATGGCATAATTGTTGCAAACTTTTCTCTTGGGTTTAAGGTCCTTGCCAAAACTTGGTTGTATTGGGTTATTGCTCCTGTCAAAACCAATGGGTTATAAAAGCACAAAGCTGTGTCACAGTTTAAGCCAAGTTATCAACACAACTGAATTTAATTATTTCTAACTAAAAACCAGTTTTGGTCAAACATATGATCTAGTAAGATTCATTCTAGCTAAGTTAGATGATTCCACAACTTTTTCAACTAAAATTGTTGGCTAAAAATATATGGAGCACCACTTTTAGTCCAATTTACTAGAAAAATAAAATTATTTGAAAAACTTGAAGTTTCAATAACTCCTGCTAATGTAAATAACATTTTTAAAAAAATATAAAAATAGCTTTTTGTAGATCCATAAGTGTAGTTTTCATAAATATATTTATTTTAATAGTTTAATTTTTTTTTTTTTTATTGTTACTAAAAGTAGGTTATCAGCATAAAATATTAGGTTGATTACTGTGCCAAGGAAAAATAATAAAACTTATTATAAAACTGGAAAAAAATACGACGCACTAGATAAAAGAATATATTTTAAGATGGTATAAATTTTTTTCTATTTTAGATAAATATGTAATATGAAAGTTGATGTCCGATGAAAACAGTTGTGTTTTGATTCACGCACATTTTAATATTTATTTAAAAATGCGTATTTATCAAAATTGGAAAAAAAATATATCCATGCACTAAAATATCAAGTTATAAATGCACAAAAAAATATTTGAAAAAAAAAAAAAATTACTATAAAAAGTTTGACATCCCATAAATCTTCATTTTTCAGCATTTTATCAGCAATTAAATTATAGTTTTAATTTATTAAAAACTAGTTTAAAATAATTTTTTAATTTTCTTTTTAAAATACAAACATAAAATATACTAAAAAATACACATTTTACTAATTTACATCATTTCAAAATTCAAAACATATATGCGACTTTTTAGTGATTCAAGTTTAAAAATTCGATCCGCGTTGGCCATTTCTTTTATAAAGTGTGACACAACTTTGTGCTTTTACCCAAAACAGGTAAACAGAGGTTGCTCTGTACCGGATTTTGGGTAAGAATGTCGATCTTAGAAAATAGAGGAAATATATTATAATATTAATACATAGAATGCATTTGCAGACTGCCTCGAAATACGCTTCCTGGCCAGTCGTCTGTGTTCTCATGAACAACTAGCTCTCTATTTATGGTCTGCATTTGAGGGAAATGTCCCCATTCACACAGGGTCCTTGTTAAAAGGTTTAATGGAAAAATCAGATTGTCCTTCCTTCATTCAGATTGTTCTTCACATTCATTGCAATTTGATATTGGATTTTATTCTTTTTATTGTATTTTTGAAGATTTAAATTTCTATAAATAACATAATCTATCACCCTCATAAATTTTACTTGAACAATTAAACTGCATTCCTATCCAAAATTTTAGTACATAGCACAATATTATTTGTTGAATCTTTCAACATTTTATTTATCATTTAATTTGAAGATAAAAAATTCAAAAGCAATTGGCCATTGTAGTTAGATTTATGCCATTTGAGATTCTAGTGGGGTCAGAATCTTACCAACAACATAGTGGTATGCATTGCTTTTATGCATTATCTATTTGGGGGCTCTCTAGGTTGGCTGGGACGATTGTGGTTTCCTTTTGGCAGGGAGTGTGGGGTTGTTGGGGATTCTTTGGAGTTTCTAGGTTGAAGAAGGGGCTCATTTCTAGTTCTTCTTGGAGTAGTAGGATGGCTTGGGGGCTTTGTTTGTTGGCACTTTATTCTTCCCACTTCTTTTGGGGTGTTTGTTGCTTCCGCACATTCTCTGATTGGTGGCTCTTTCTTAGGCATTTTGCCAACACGGTTGTGGTTTCCAAATGGCAAGTGGATTTCATTGCCTCTTTTCCTAGTTTGGAGACTATTTTGGGTTGTTGGCCCATTTGGGGGAGTGGTTATGTTGCTCAAATTTTGTTGTTTTCCTCCGTATGCTTTGTTGGGTTTTGTGTGGGCCTATGCTAGTGCTATCAGGAGTCTTTCATGACGAGAGTAGGTGTCTTTCTTAATCCCTTGTTCAAGGTTTTTCCCCCATGTGCCTTGTTGTTCATTGATGGTGTTTGGGGGTTGGTGTTTTGGCTGGACCCTTCGGTGAGTATGGATTTGGTGTTGAATTAGTTTTGTTCAATGATGAAGGTTTGGAGGATTGGGTTGGTTTTAGAGATTATTTTGAAGACCCAGACGTTGTTGTTGTGGTTTCTTGATTTGTCCCTCCTTCTCACTATAGTTTCCTCCTCTCTAAATACTAGGTCTTATTTTGTGGTGAAGATCTCTCCTTTGGAGGTGGATTCCTCTCCCTCTCAAGTTGAGGTGTATTCTATGGTTGAAGGTCTCCTCTTGCTTTTCCCACTGAGGGGGTTCCCATTTATATTGAGGTGGAATGGTGGTTTGCAAGGGTGTTGGGGATGTGGTGGGTTGGATGTGCCAGGTTTTTTCTCCTATAGAGGTGGAGAGAGCAACTGGTTTTTTTGGAACACGTTTGGTGCCTCAGGTTCTTGTAATGACCTCTCCTATAGAGGTGGAGAGAGCATGCTACTGGGCAAGGTTTTGTCTAATTTTAAGACTCTACTTTTGCAGACCTATGACTTAGTAGTTTTTGATAGTGGTATAGAAAGATTAATCTTTTTGAGTGAGTGGTATGTTATGGCCTAATTGTTGCAAACTTTTCTCTTGGGTTTAAGGTCCTTGCCAAAACCTAGTTGTATTGGGTTATTGGTCCTGTCAAAACAAATGGGTTGAAAAAGCACAAAGTTGTGTCACACTTTCAGCCAAGTTATCAGCACAACTGAATTTAAGTATTTCTAACTAAAAATCAATTTTGGTCAAACATATGATCTAGTAACATTCATTCTAGCTAAGTTAGATGATTCTGCAACTTTTTCAGCTAAAATTGTTGGCTAAAAATATATGGAGCACTACTTTCAGTCCAATTTATTAAAAAAATAAAATTATTTGAAAAACTTGAAGTTTCAATAACTCCTGCTAATGTAAATAACATTTTTTTTTAAATATAAAAATACCCTTTTGTAGATCCATAAATTTAGTTTTCTTAAATATATTTATTTTAATATATATATATATATATATTACTAAAAGTAGGTTGATTACTGTGTCAAGGAAAAATACTAAAACTTATTAAAAAAATTGGAAAAAATATGATGCATTAGATAAAAGAATCTATTTTAAGATTGTATAATTTTTTTTTCTATTATAGATAAAGATGTAATATGAAAGTTGATGTCTGATGAAAATAGTTGTGTTTTGATTCAGGCGCATTTTAATATTTATTTAAAAATATATATTTATCAAAATTGGAAAAAAATATATCCATGCACTAAAATTTAAAGTTATAAATACACACAAAAAATTTGAAAGAAAAAAAAATTACTATAAAAAGTTTGACATGCCATACAACTTCATTTTTCAGCATTTTATCAACAACTAAATTATAGTTTTAATTTATTAAAAACTACTTTAAAATAATTTTTTTTTTTTAAATACAAACATAAAATATACTAAAAAATACACATTTTACTAAGTTATATCATTTCAAAATTCAAAACATATATGCCACTTTTTAGTGATTCAAGTTTAAAAATTGGATCAGCGTTGGCCATTTCTTTTATAAAGTGTGACACAGCTTTGTGCTTTTACAAGATCCATGTAAAATCTTGGTGTTGTGTTGGGCAGCTGGTTTTTTTGGCTGTTGGTTTGTCTTTGTTCAGTTGTGGGGCTTTTTTGACTTCCTTTTTGGCAGCTCGACCATCCTTGTTTGGGTTTCGTGTCCCCTCAAAACCTGTTGTAAATGGTTTTGGGTCCATTCGAAACCTGTTTATCATTTTATCAAAAACAAAAGGGGAAAGATGTGATTAATGCTCTTAATTAAACGTTTGGGGTTGAAAAGTGATCATGCATCCATCCAACCCAAAGCATTTTTTTTTTTGCATTGCCTTAGGAGGTAGACCCACTCCACTATCGAATGGACCCCAACATGGGCCTGTAAGGAACATAGTGGACCAATCGATGTGTTATAGGTGGCAAGGTGGTGGAAATTTAAAAAATAAAATAAAATAATGAAAAATGCACAAGTGGAAAGGTGACATGATAGGAAATCTTTTAGATTTTGGTCCATATGGCATGCCACGTAGACCTCCAAACATAGAGTGCACCACTATGGGCTGCTCTACCCTAGCTATAATGAGATGATAGACATTAAGAAAGTCTCCTCTTATCATTTATTTATAAAAAAACAAAAATACATGCAAAAGATATAATAAATTGTTTTTTATTAGATAAGCTAGGAAAGGCTTTGATCCTTTACAAAGCATACACCAACCCAAAAAAATGGACTGTCCAAATATAGCATGGCCATGGGCTAGTGTGTTTCCCAGTTTACAGACATTTTCTTTCCCGGGCGAGAATGTCGATTTGAAAAGGTGTGTGTAGAATCTATTTTACCTTTCTCTGTACGATTTATGTTAGTGTCGATGTTGGGCTTTAACGTAGGTTTTTGGTGTTATGTTTTCGGTTTTGCAGATGATGAGTGATAATATTATTAAGGACGAGAATTCCAATTCAGATAACTATTTTGAAGAAATCGATTTTCTGTTCCCCATTTTGGTCCCCGATAAAGAAGATGAGTTCTCTGAATAAGAGGAATTCAGTTTACCAATTTTGGTTGGAAATATTGAAGAGGAGCTTCGCTTTAAGAACTGCTGGCCATATGTACAGAACTAACATCATGTTACAGGAATGGATCAATTTGTGTTTTGCTTTTCGTATGAATATCTCAGCAGCGAATCAAACAAGTTATTAAAATCTGCCAAATAATTATAATGTTTCCTCCATCTATTGTTTCTAAAAATTTTAAAATAATTTTTAATAATTATTATTCCATAAATAACAAAATTTAGATATTGATCTTTTAATTTATTTTCCATTGCCATAATCATTTTGAACTTTTCTTATTAATTTTACAATTTAAATATGCATAATAATTAAAATTTTAGAGTATTTGAATAAATATTATTATATCAATTAGTTTTATTTTTGTTTTATTATTCAAATATAAGAATAAAGTGAATTATATGTAATTTACATTCAACTAGGTTGAAAATGAATTATTAATTTTTAAAATTGAATCTAAGATAATAGATTAAATGACACAATATAATCTGCTCTAAGATTATGTTGCAGAGTACAATTTTATTATATCCTTATAAATTTTGTAGTCTTTTGAAATTTCAAATTTGAATCTTCACTCTCAAATATTCTTAAATTCTAATGATCGGTTTATATTTAAATAAATTCTGTATGCATCATGTATTGTTATATCACACAACAGTCTGAAATAAATATAATAAAACTATTATGCAACCCAATACACATTAAATTTCAGATTTAATTTATTTGATTTCCTATAATATATTTATTTTAATAAACGTTTGTTAATCTTTAACTACTGGGTTATTGATTTGTTTTCTTTATATATAAAAATGGATCATAGAAATCTGATCACTTTGAAGTGCCTTTGATTCTGGACAATGTCTACCCAGTCATCAGAGTTCACATTTGACTGTATTTATTAATTAATTGAAAATAAAAAATACATTATATTCTAATTTTTAATAAATTAATAAATATGATCAAATATGGCTGCAAAGAGAATTCGTTAACCCTGTCGGTGACATATTGCCGATCTAGCCATTGAACGTACATGGACGTTGTTGAAGAGAAAACATGCAACAGCCGTGACGTATGTTTATAATTCCTTTTCGATTTGTAACTTACGGTGGTAGTGAACTGGGGAATTGTTGATCGTTGCTACCCGTTCGGCAAAATATAGCAATCAAGAGCCACCATCATAACTGCCAGGTCCTATATTAGTCTTTGTCTGTCACACGACTAACGGTACGATTGGAATAATCAACATCTAAACGCCAACCAGGTAGTTAACAATCAAAGCCAGGCGCCAGAATAGAATAGGCAGCGTTATGTTTATGAATATTTGACCATCACATGGCACAATATGAAAGCTGTAAAAACGTCATTAAGCTGCCAGCAAGAAAGAATGATGAAGTCCGTTTAAGAGAACAGAAACAGTAAGCTTGGCTGCACACACAAGAAAAGAAGGAAAGCCTAGAAAGGTAAGAATAGATTAATGATATCGACATTTTACAATTATAATGTTTAATGTTGTTAGTTTTCAGATTGTATTGCTTATGTATTTTTTATCAATATTTTTACATTTTAAGATTGTTGATAGATCATAGAGTGTGATTTCGAATATTTATACAAAAACACATACACAATCAAATGTAGAAACACTGTCATATCCCCACATCATGCCCTTCCACAATAGATGACTATGGAAGAAAAATCCATAAATAAGATTAGACATATTCAAAGGAGGGCAACTAGGGAGATACTTCACGTTTATGAAGCATGGTGGGAGTAAGGAAGGAGGAAAAGGGTATGAATGAATTGAGGATTGTACAGGGGAAAAAGTAATAATATAGGAGACAATAATCATTAAAGAGGAGAGGGGTCTAGGATCAAATGGGAGGGTCATGCCATTAATAAGGTATGACCTCCCTCTTCTAGAAGCAAAGAATTTAGATCGTGTGGTTAGAAAAATGATGCTAAAAACTGCTATTAAATCCTCACAACCGCCTTGTCTACAGATATTCACGAGTGTTTCAAATGATAGACGTGAACGAAGAAAAAATGAAGGAGAGGATAGGCACGAATTGGATCCCTAGAAAAGGTTGTAAACTAGTGCAAATTTCATACATATTTCTTAGCATCCTCCATGCTTGTGTTGATTATGAAGTTCAACCGCTACCTCTTGGTCTTCCCCTTCTTATGACTCTTCAGTTTCCTTGAAAAGAAAATCATCTAATATGTTATCTCTTTCATTTGTACATAGATGAAGACTTTGTATTCTTTATATTAAAGTAATAAGAACTATTTTCCCTGTTATTCCCATGGATGTAACCAATCTTTGGTAAACCACATAAATTTGGTGTTGTTGTTCTTTATCTTTATTTATGCATTTAATTGTTGTTTTGTTTTTGTTAGTTATTTCATATTTTTATCTACACTATAAAATCAACAATTGGTATCAAAGTTGAGAAAATTGAGATGAGATGGAGGAAGGAAAAATTGAAAATTTTTTAGGCTAAAACTTTGACATGTGGAAAATGCAAATGGAAGCAATTTTTTTGAAAGAGGAAAAAACGGGTTTTACATTGTTGATCCAAAAAAGCAAATAGAAGCATTGTTGATCCAAAAAGACCTCACAATTACATTAGAGGAAAAGTCCAAGAAAGCCACTACTATAATCGATGAGGATTAGGACAAATTGGACAAGAAAGCAAAGGTAGCAATTATCCTCTCTCTTTCAAGAAATGTCTTGTTCAATGTTGGATGGAGAGGACAATGAAGGGTCTATGGGAAAAATTATTTGGTATATATGAGGTAGTTTCAACATCAAAAAACATTTACCTCATGAAGAATCTTTACAACCTAAAGATGAAGGTAGTCTGGTATCATCCACTTGAATGAATTCAATAATTTGATCAGTCAATAGGCTTTTGTTAGTATTAACTTAAAAGATGAAATAAAAGCTATACTACTGTTATGTTCTTTAGAATGGTAAAGAATTGTTATGGATGTTACAAACTCGGTATCCAAAAAAAAGGGGACTTTTTTAATTTATGATGAGATTGTAGGAATTCCTCTTAGTGAGGAGATGAGAAGGAAAAATACAAAAACCTCATTGTGAGATACTCTAATTACCAACAGTATGGGGAGATATGAAGAGTAGGGGAAAAATAATAATAGAAGAAGATCAAAATATTGAGGTAGAAATTTAGATTGTTGGTTTTGTAGCAAGGAAGGTCACATTAATAACAATTTTTGGTCTTAAAAGGAGGTTAGAAATAAATCAAAGGAAGATGAAGCAAATTCAATTAATGATGAATATGTAGGTGCATTAATTTTATCAATTGGGGAAGTTGTAAATGGTAGTTGGGTGTTAGATTCTACTACCTCTTTTCATGCAACTCCATGCCAGGAAGTTTTTTGAAATTATGAAGCGGGAAGACTTAGTAAAGTTCATCTTGGTGACAGTGAGTCATA
This sequence comes from Sequoia sempervirens, assembly GCA_007258455.2. NCBI lineage: Eukaryota > Viridiplantae > Streptophyta > Pinopsida > Cupressales > Cupressaceae > Sequoia > Sequoia sempervirens. Next base: position 373,599,508 of record VDFB02047230.1, on the reverse strand, counting down.
TGATATTGTTGACAAAGGGGATGGTTTTTGAAATTGAACAATGGCAATATTTGGTTGTTGTGGAATGTGCAACATGTTCCTCAACTCAAGATGAATCTAATTTCTATAGATAACTTGATACTCAAGGTTGTTGCATCATCCTTGAGTTGAGCACTTGGTTAAAAGGAAACACAATCTACTAAGATGGTGGGTGAATCAACAGATTAAATATATTTAAAAATTTTAACATAAATGCACATACTAGAAATGAAACTTGAACAAAAGGATACACTAATCAATATGGAAAAACATAAGCACACAAATTTATACATGAGAATACCAAATATATGTGGAAACTGAAGATGGGAAAAACCATGTTAAGAATAGTTGCTTGGATCTATTGTCCAAATCTAGGCTAACAAAGCAGAAATATACAACTGGATTTTATAATATCATGTAGGCATAAACCTACAAGAGACACCAATCCCCAATTGTGTTTGTAGGCACCAACCTACTAGATACACCAATCCCCAAATGAATCAATAAAATAGATAGAACACCAGTCCTACTAAATTAGAAGGATTAAAATTGCAAATCTTCAATTGTAGCCTAAGAAACCCCATACACTTATATGTACTCATTATAGACACTCTTCTACATTTCTTATGATCTTTTGATAATGGTGAACACTTTGAAATACATCTCACATTGAACAACTCTAGCTACACAATCATCTCCTTATATTTTCAATTTTTGCACTTCATCAAATTCACTCAAAAGCACATTATGTAACCATCAAATTGATAAATATATACATGAAATTAAATTTACACATATTTTATGTTAGATAGAGGTCGTCAAATAACAAGAATGACATAAGGTGGACCTAAATTCAAATTTCATGAAATGTGTAACAGGTTGGTCTAAAAATAAAATTTATTGTTGCCAAAAGAACATGGTTTCATGGATAACCACATAAAACTTAATTAGGTCCTATTTTAAGACCACACCCATGATTTTATTTTTCCATGCTACTAACCATTACCGCACAAGCTTTAACACCAACTAGTTGACAGGTAGGCATAGTGAACCTTCTATCATTATAATATGTTTGAATGTTGAACATATCCTCTAGAATCTCAAGAATATCATAGAACTAGCTAGTTTAGACATAACCTCCTCTAAAATAATGGAGGAAAACTACATTTCTAGAAAAAATTCTAACCATATTTGCATTGCCAGAAAATCCATTTTCCTTGAGAACTAAGATGAAACAATTGGGTACAAACTTCTAGATCACCATTTTCATAGTATGGTATTGCAGGCATACAACAACCGCACACACTTCTTGGAACTATAACTAGTAACACATATTCCTTCAAATCTCTACAACTCAAAATGATAATTGAAGGGGAATATAATGATAACTCAAATACTTCTTCACACGATGACAAATTTACATAGCCTTTGACATCCTTTGACATCAATGAAAACCTATGTTCAACAATCTCCCCCTTTACCATAGATGGAAAACAAAAAAATATTCAGCCACCCATAAAACCAGCTAGACACACATGAAGACATTTCTCCTCCTTGAAGGATATAGCATTATGAGTTCACATTCTCCCACTTTGAAATCAATGAAATTTTTTGGCACTCTCCTTTATTATTTGTGGCATTTCTCCTCCTACATACTTGTCCTTCAAGCCACATGACTATAAAAATAAATGTAGAGAAATGTCTCTAATCCTCCCTAACAACAACCATATATTGTTCATTTTGCAATTTTTGAAAACTCTTTCAATAACTTATATGATTTGAAAACAAGAAAATACATACTTCAAATTTCCTCATCGAAGCTACAAATCTGCACAACCACATCTGCAAATGTGGAGAAATATGGAGTATTTATTTGAACTACTTTAGTACAATTCCTCATGAGACCATACTACATTGCTTCCAAAAAATATTTTACAAGACCACTAAGCCTTCTTGTGGCAAGGAGACCAAGCCCCCCTCAACTTGTGCTTCCTCTCAATTCAAGAGGAGGGAGAAATAACTTACAACTTCTATTAGAGAAATTCAAAAGTCTCTTTAGGAAGTGGTTTTTGAATATATCTCCCACTTGCTCGTTTGTCTCAACATACTCCAACTTTACATCCTTTTCTAAAAATTTCTCTCTTAGAAAATGATGCTTGATTGCAATGTGTTTTGTCATTGAATGCATTACTAGATTCTTTGAAAGATTAATGGCACTAGTGTTATTACAAAGAATAATGATAGGTTCATCAAACTCAATCATTATCTCCTTTAGGTTTTACTTCATCTAAAGCACTTGAATGCAATGTGAGGCTACATAAATGTATTGTTAGAGTAATAATGCATTAGCTCATAATTAATTACTCTTTAATTTATTATTAGTCTAATTTATTCTCATGAACTTAAGCTAAACTTAAGAGTGTGTTTATGCTTTTAGGGTTTTGCTCCTATATAACACCGAACCCTCAAAAACTGGTTAGAAGTTCTTTTGATCTTGGAGAACTGTAACTTTTTCAACGTCATCTCAAATTTTCTAGCCCTTTGAAATTTCTTGCGACCTTTTTCCATTTATGGATGTTAGCAAAATTTTCTTTGCAAAGATAGGTATATTCCATCAAATTTTCTTTTTCCAACATCAGAATTTTTCTTGAGAATAGGGGAATATTTCCCAAATATTCCTACCGATGTCATGCTAATGTCTGCATGACATCATATATATAGATGTTGATGTCAACATTAAATTGACCATATGGATGCTAACATCAACATGACATCAACCGTATGGCTAGTTGCCAAGGGCCCCAAGTCCCCTTTTGTAGCCTAAGGGAGTAGGTTTTTGGCCATAACTTGGACATACAATATTAGCAGTTTTTGACAAAAAAAATATCATCCAAAATTTAGTTCCACCAAATATCTAGTGGTGTGGGTCTCATCACCTATTTTTTCTACTGGTACATTTTATAGCTTGTTGAAGTAAGAGGTGTTGTTTTCAGTCTTGAGCTCATAAATTTTCACTAGTTTCTCCATTTTCCATGACTTCAACGGCATTGGAACCATCCTTTGGAGCACTTCATTTCCATCCATGAATTTTTTTCAAATTTCTCTCCAAGTATAATTTATTTAGGTTTTCATGTTTTCACACTTTAGTGAATTACTTGGGCATCTTAACTCCTAGAAACTTTTTTGTTTTCATGGGATGACTCAGTTTTGGTTGTCTTACATGTATTTATAGTAGTCAATCTTATTTAGTCATTGTAGACATCTTTTTCATGCACACTATCTTTTATAGATGCACAAAGATAAAGTGCCATTATGGTGTATACTTTTGGGGGATTTTGAACATCCTATTGTGCCTTTTATATTTGGACTATGATATAAAGTGCCATGAGGGGGTTGATGTTTTTCTTTGGTTTGTCATCATACCTTTGTCAAGTGAGTGTCACTTCCACTACAACAGTGAAACTCTTTAATTATTTCCTCATGCATGTGTGACATAGTTTGGACACCCTTTTATTTGCAAGTTGTTTCTCCTACATGCACTTCTTGGTTTCACATAATATCAGTGTACCTGTCTTGGCTCTCCTTTTTCAACATTATGGGGGGATTTCTATTGTTGGTGCTAATGCTTTCATTTTTTTGCATTCAAGTAATATATGTATCTAATTCTTCTTCCTATATACTTTTAGATGCATTGTACATCAGTATCTAGTTACATGCATTTCAGTGAGTTGGAGAATTTTCCGTATGGAAATTCTTACATTCTTATTTCTTGAGGAAACCTTCCATTTTCATTTCATCAAAGACTACTGGGTACCTATATTTTCAACTTGTATTTTGCATGTTGAGTAGTGTAATATTTGGTCACTCATATAGATTCATGTTTCATTTGCATCTTTGAGTTCCATATGTTTTTCTTTGTTTTCCATCTAACTCAAGTAGTGTCATTGTGGATGCTCATGCAACTTATTGTATCTCTAGTGATTAGTGCTCTTCTGAGTATTGGTACCTATATTTTTGACTTGCATCTTGCATGTTGAGTAGTGTCGTTGGGGTCACTCATGCAAATTCACGTATCATCTGTATATTTGACATCCAAATGTTTTCCTTTCTTTTCCATCCAATTTGAGTAGTGTCATTGGGGTCAATTGTGCAAATTATAGTCTCTTTGGATCTTTATATTTGTATCTTCAATTTCTAGATGTCCAGGCTTTGTTTTCCATCTAATTTGAGTAGTGTCGTATTGGGAACTCATACAAATTATTTTTATTTTGATCCCGATCATCATTTGTGCTAGAGGAGGTTCTTCAATTTAGCAATATATCAGTCATCATTCAACAATAGTCTACATCCTTTTTGTACTTTAGTGATGTTCTACATGTTCCACTTTTTTGGGACATTTCTTAAGCTCCAAGGCTTCTCAGTCCTTTACAACTTGATTTTGAGGTTTTCTCATTCCTTCATTCACCTTTATTTCTTTTTATTTTAATAAAAAGAAGGTGAAAAAATTTATTCAAGAAAGAGTAGTCAAGTACAAATAGCAGTTGACATGACTAGAATCAACAAAATATCCATCAACATAGAACCATACAAGAAAACCCCCAAAACCATCCAACACCCAGACATACCAACCAGCAAAACCCCCAAGCTACACCTTTTGATCCTCATGAAGATAACTAGATAGAATGGTCCTTTTATGAATATCCAACTAACCCCAATCATCCACACTCCAAGTCTCTCCACCCTCTAAATCCCATTTCACCAAACCATCAGCCACTCTATTCCATTCTCTGGGAATATGAACAAATAAGATAACATCAAAATATGAAGCAATATGAAGAATTTTCTTCACAATAAGGACTAATCTATGAGAAGATCCCTAAAAATCCCGCTTATTAAGAAGAGAGACCAAAATTATAGAATTATTCTCACAAATTACATCCTTCTAGCTACCCTCATAAGCTCTATCCAAAGCCTTAAGAATCACACAACCCTCCATCTGATTATTAGATTGCACACCCACATGAATGGAAATTAAATAAAAAATGCTCCCAATACTATCATGACCCACTCCTCCAATCCTAGTAGCACCGGAGTTACCCCAAGCCAAGCCATCAGTGTTGATTTTGAGAGACCTGATAGGACGGGGAAACAAATTCACTTCTCTATTCAATTTCTTAGAATCCTTTGGCCTCCTTCTCCAAGACCCCTGGGGACTAGGAAAGAAGAGAGCCCAATACTAGAAGTAATATACACATCAGGGGAAGACATAGGCTCTCCCAAATCAAATTTAGAAGAGATAGTTTCTTTCATAATACTCTACACCCTGTACCAAACCTGCAGAACTCTCGTCTAAGGATCCCTAAAAATGTGTTAGTTTCTCTCCAACCAAATCTGCCAAATAATAATAGAAGGACCCAATTCCCAAGCAGCCACGAGGCACAATGTAGTTGCAAGAGGATTTCCCAAATTCTCCCAAAAATATTGCAAAGATAAAGAAAATCTAATTGGCATTCTCCAAAATTTCCACCAAAGTCTCCAAATTTCATGAGTGAAAGGGCACTACAAAAATAAATGAGAAATAATTTCTTCATTGCATCCACGTAAAAAACATATGGAAGGCCCACAAAAACCCCATTTCTTGATGTTCTCCCAAGTGAGGCCTTGTTATGACTCAACAACCAAAGAAACATATTACACTTGGGCCATCCAACCTTAAGCCAAATACGGTTCCACCAAGGATGAGCTCTCACCTCAGCCTGGTGGGACACTAAAGAGGTATATCCTTGGGACACATAATAGATCCCCTTTGAACCATGACCCCATGCTAGAAGATCATTGTATTCCAAAGAGAAACATGGACTCATCACAAGAATGGATGCCAACATACTTCGTTCCTCTTGAGACCCACCAACTAGCCAACTATCAGGATTATGCCACTGATAGATTCTAGTACCACCCAACTATGATGAACATTTGAAATTTCTCACCTTAGACCATCCAAAAAAACAAAAAATTCACTTAAAGGGCAAAGAAGAGGAAAGGAAGAGAGAATTGGGGGATGTTCATCCCAAGAATCAATCCAAAAAGGAGCATTCTCCCCTTTCTGAATGATCCAAAATAGGCCCTCCTTAATGAGGGTTGAACCCTTCTGAATGGTGCTCCAAATCATTGAACCTCTACCAGCCAAATCCATTTAGGGAATGTCCACACTACCAACCCCTCCCAAATACTTGAAATTTAGGATACGAGCCCATGGTTGTTTAGGAAACTTACACCACCTCTAGTATAATTTAGCAGCAAGAGCGAGAATATTCTGATCCGACTGTCTAAGCCTTAGACCACCATCCTCCTTTGAACTATAGACTTGATCCCAACTCACCGAAATCCATTTCCTAATATCAAGATTCCCTACCCATAAAAATTTCCTGATAAGGGAATCAAGCTCCTTGAGGATGCTCTTGGGAGTAGATAACACCACGAACTTGTACAAAGGAAAGAACTGAAAGACATAAGACACAAGAGTCATCCTATCAGCAAGATAAATCCATCTAAAAGTCCAATGCTTGACCTTAGCAAGGAATTTATCCAAAATATTTTTCCATTCATTTCTCCTCAAGTTTCTAGCACAAAGAGGAATCCACATATACTCCAAAGGAAGTTTACCAATCTGAAAAATGAAGAATGTTGGAAATTCTATATTGAATCAAATCAAGAGTATTGAAGAAAATAATATGAGATTTAGCCTCATTGATTTGTTGTCCAAACGAAGCTAGGTACACATCCAAGGCTTTTATGAACTAGATTCTCCTCCTCAAAGGCAAGAGGCCTATCCTCAGAGAAAAAAGAAGATTAAAAAAAAGAATCACCTCCTCAGTAATAGCATGATGAGAGTTTAGTTGATCACCCTGAGTAGACAAGACAGAGGAAATAGTATTTCTGCCTCTAAGCTCCTTGACAAAATTATGAAAGAAAGTAGTATTCTTGTCGCCTTCTTTGAGCCAATTAATGTGAGACTTTAGTTTCCAAAAAATCTCCTTTTGAAGCTCCCATTCAGCGAGTTCCCTAGAGCACTTGGTTTCTTCCTGAAGAAAATATACAATCATCCCCTCTTCCTTGATTTTGAAAGTGATGCTCTCAAGTTGATCCTAAATTTTCCTTTTTATGTGAAAGAGATTTCCAAAAACAAATTTATTCCATTTCTTTAGCTTGAATTTGATGTACTAGAGCCTCTTGAAGAAAGAAAACATTGTTGTGCCAAACACCAACCTTCCTTCAATCCACCATTAATCCACAAGTTGGTGCAAAGAAAGGTCTCTGAGCCACATCACTTGGAATTTAAAAGGGTGGTTCTTGACCACAGAGAACAGCGAAGAAGAGAACTTAATCAACCAATGATCATACCCCTTCTACCCCAAGATCTCAGAAGAAGTCCAGTCATTACCAATCCATTCAAATGACACCAGAAACTTGTCCAGCCTCTCAGAAATAGAGCCCTCCTCACACCTCTGGTTATGCTAGGTGAATTTTCCATTAGTGGGGTGAACGTCCACCAGATTGAGAAACTTGATTTTGTCCAGAAGCAAGGAAGAAGAAGGATCGAACCTACACACTATTAGGAATAGGATGTCATTTAATTGCACTCTAAACATATTTCATGTATCTCCTAAATCCTTGGAAAGTGTTCCCTAACACTAGGATTAGAAAGAGATTAAATTCAAATGAAATGTGCATGTAAATTGATATTTGTAATTATCCCTAAATGATAGGAACATGTGGGGATTCCCAAGAAGAGGTCCTACAAAATAGGAGCACATGGGTGCACACATGGGAGGTGGGACACACCTTGTTTCAATTAACTTTTTGATGTATTGATAATTCTTATGTAATGCATGTCTTGCTCCTACAAAATAGTGATTGATAATTACAATGTATGTGGAGTGGCACTATTAGTTTAGTTTTTGTTCAATTCAGTTCATTTTAGTTTACTTTAGTTTAGTTAAGTTTCAGTTCAGTTCAGTTCAATACAGTTCAGTTCAGTTCAGTTCAGTTCAATACAGTTCAGTTCAGTTTAGTTCAGTTTAGTTTAGTTATGGTTCAGTTATCTTTAGCTACATGTTGTCAGTTTGAGTTGCATGTAGTTGACTTTAGTTGACTTCAATTGCATGACTAATGAATTCAGTTGCATGTTAGATAATAGGTTGATACTTTCATTTAACAAGGGATGATCATTCATGCATGATGTTTGCATGAAAGGTGGAGAGATATGTTTCAGTTAACAAAGAATTACTTGGACCCTCTTTGGGTACCCAAGTTGGCATCTTGGAGTTAACACCTTTTGCATAAATGGTGGAGAATATATTTACAAGGTTCAGTTAAGTGGTCCTTTTCTTGGGTGCCAACTTTGAGGAGAAGCTTACAAGATATCTTTGTAATCCACGTTGTGTCAAGACTTCAGTTTGGGGTGCCCAAATTGATGAGTGACTTGGTTTGACATTATTTTTCATGAAGAAGCTCTACTTGCACCATTATGACGTAGATATTTGTGAGGATATTTATCCTCTTTTAATTTTCAACTCTTTGGAGTTTCCAATGTTCACAATTTTCTATTAATTAATTGCAGCAAGTTGAAGAGAGTTCAACAAGAGAGGTTTTTTGCAGGTTGTGCTTGTGCATTTGTAAGGGTTTGAAGCATGGCATGGAATGTGTGGATTCATGCTTGGCCACATGGAATGCAGGTTAAGTTTGTCCTACAGAAAGTGGATTAGAGTTTATCTACAGGTTCTAAAGAAGCAATTTGATGGAAAAGGAAGCATACAAAGAAAAGATTGATATAGTATTATTATAATCTTGCTCTAAGGTTAAGTAATACAAGCAGTATTGATTTTAGTTGTGGATTTTTTTCCTGAAAGGGGTTCTCCACATATATGTTGTGTCACTTCTATCTTCTTCTCTCATTCTTCTACAATCTTCTATCTACTTCTAGAATTGGTTAAAATGAATTAATTAGATTAATCACCCACAAAGAAATTGTGACAAAGAATACGTAGCTTAATCTATAGTCTCATAGGAATACAAGTTTAAAGCTACAAAATTTACCTTCAATTTTCAACATTTGGTATCAGAGCTAATGGTTGGTTAGAGTTTGGGATGCCTTTCTCTTAAAGGTTCAAAGGTTTTTTGGTTGTAGTGGGAGCTTTTAATTGTGTTATTGCAGATTTGTAAAGGAGGTGTATCTTCTTACTTTAAATGATGGTTATCATGTTGTCAGTGAGAGCTTGGATTCACAGGTTTGGTGTGAGTTTATGATAGTGATGTGGTTTTGATTATGCACATCATGATTCCTTGGGATTTCTCAATATCATGGTTTAGTGGGAGAATTTTGAAATGATGTGGATCCTTCATTGTAGGATGGTTCTGTTATTATGTCATGGTATACTCTTAACTAGTGGTTTAGAGTCATGGAATGGTACATGTTATTATAATTTTGATCATGAGTAAATGTCCGAAATTCCATATACTTTTGATAGTGATGGTTTGATATTTATCTTGTTGCCATGTAAGCTCGGTATCACAGTTCAGTGGGAGATTTGGTAGGAAATGGTTATCTTCATGGGATTTGAAGAGGTTTTAACATATTTTTTCATGGAGGACCCTTATGGCTCTTTGCTTGGTGTTTCAGAGTGATCTTCATGGGGAGGATGGTAGTCACGTTTCCATGTGTGAGTTAGAACCATGGTTTAGTGGGAGTTGTTGGTAGTGACGTGGATGCATCATTGGTAAGGTTATCTTCAGGTGATATGGGGATATGTTTTCTTGGTTTAGAGTGGTTTCTATTATGTCATGGTTTACTCTTGTTGCATTTATAGTTTTGCATGGTTCTCTTGAGACGAGGATGTTTATCTATGTTATGATACATGTGATCTCCTTGGAGGATATCTTTGGATCATGAATGTCAAGTTTATGTTATTGATTCATGATTCGAGCTTTGACATTGATCATAGTAGTTATGTTTGTATTGGGTACATTAATCATTTGCTTGATTACTTCATGATAGTGTTGTGTTGCATTTGGAGTTTGGAATGGATTGGTTAGTTATAGGTCCTCATGGATACTTGGAGACATAGGTGAGGCTTGGGTTCTCTTATGGTTAGAGACATGTGTTGGAATGGTTACTTGTAATAAAATATTTTTCAATAGAAAAGACTAAGGAGCCTACACCTTGGTTGGACGCGAGTTCAACACACTCAATGATTTCACATGCCTCCAAAGAGGCAGTTTGGTTACAGAGACTTGGGAAAGGTATTGGTTTTAATTGCAAGCATATTAGACTTGAATTTGATAGTTAGAATGCTATTTTTCTAGCCAAAAATCCTATGTATCATGCTCATACTAAGCATGCTGATGTTCAGTATCACTTTGTGTGAGAATTGGTTGAGAGTGGGATGGTATCAATTGAGAAAGTTGACACTTTGATTAATGTTTCAGATTATCTTACGAAACCAATTCCTATAGATAAGTTCTCTTGGTTTTGCATATTAATCATTTTCTTGGAGCATCATGATTATGCAAGTTGCATTTGAAGTTAACATGGATTGATTAGTGAGTGTAGGATGGCCATTTCCCTTGAGTCCTGTACTTGATTTATAATAATGATTCCTTGAACTTAGAATAATTTCAATGTATAATTTCAAGTGGGAGAATGTTTGGAATAAGATACCATTTAATTGCATTCTAAATGTATTTCATGTATCTCCTAAGTCCTTCGAAAGTGTTCCCTAGCACTAGGATTAGAAAGAAATTAAATTTGAATGAAATGCACATGTAAATTGACATTTGTAATTATTCCTGAATGATAAGAACATGTGGGGATTCCCAAGATGATCTACAAAATAGAAGAACATGGGCACACACATGGGAGGTGGGACACAACTTGTTTCAGTTAACTATTTGATGGATTGATAACTCTTATGTAATGCATGTCTTGTTCCTACAAAATAGGGATTGATAATTGCAATGTATGTGGAGTGGCATTATTAGTTCAATTTTAGTTCAATTCAATTCAGTTTAGTTTCAGTTTAGTTCAATTCAATTCAGTTCAGTTTAGTTCAGTTATGGTCAAGAGTTATCTTATGTTGCATGTTGTTAGTTTGAGTTGCATGTAGTTGACTTTAGTTGAATTGAGTTGCATGACTAATGACTTCAGTTGCATGTTAGATAATAGGTTGATAATTTCAATTAATAGGGGATGATCATTCATGCATGATGTTTGCATGAAAGATATAGAGATATGTTTCAGTTAACAAAGATTGACTTGGACCATCTTTGGGTGCCCAAGTTGGCATCTTGGAGTTAACACCTTTTGCACAAATGGTGGAGAAGATATTTACAAGGTTCAGTTAAGTGGTCCCTTTCTTAGGTGCCAACTTTGAGGAGAAGCTTACAAGATATCTTTGTAATCACATTGAGTCAGGACTTTAGTTTGGGATGCCCAAATTGATGAGTGACTTGGTTTGGCATTGTTTTTCATGGAGAAACTCTACTTGCACCATTATGATGTAGATATTTATCCTCTTGTAATTGTCAACTCATTGGAGTTTACAATGTTCACATTTATCTATTAATTGTAGCAAGTTGAAGAGAGTTCAACAAGAGAGGTTTTTTACAAGTTGAGCTTGTGCATTTGTGAGGTTTTGAATCATGGCATGGGATGTGTGGATTCATGCTTGGTCAAATGGAATGCAGGTTTAGCTTGTGTTTTAGAAAGTGGATCAACATTTATTTTTGGGTTGTGAAGAAGCAAGTTAAAGGAAAAGGAAGCATACAAAGAAAATATTTATACAGTATTATTGTAATCTTGTTCTAAGGTTAACTAATACAAGCGTTATTGATTTTGGTGGTGGAGTTTTTTCCCGAAAGGGTTTCTCCATGTATATGTTGTGTCACTTCTATCTTCCTACCTCATTATTCTAGAATCCTCTATCTACTTATACAATTGGTTAAAATGAGTTAATCAAATTAATCACCCACAAGGAAATTGTGACAAAGGATACTTTATTTAATATAAAATCTCATAGGGTATGTGCAGGTTCATGATGGGCCAAACATTGGCGATATGATGGGTATGTGTAGGGTATGTGGCTAATGATTTATTTTACCCAAAATTGATGAAACGAAAAGATTTTTTAAAGGATATTCTCAACTTTACACCAATATAAATTATGCTTTACTTTGAATTTAATAAATAATTATTATTCATTTTCTATTTGAATTATGACTAAAGTCTCGATTGATAGGCTAATTGAAAAACATCTATAGCTTTCAAATAGTATCACATTTTTTGAATTTGAAACATGTGTCACATTCTATGATTTGCATACGATAGGATTAGAAAAATGAATTTCATGAAGTTTTGACCAAGTTAAGGTGGTTAGACATAGAATTTTTATATTTTTTAAAAGTTGTAATAAAAAATTCATAATTAATTATTTACTTGGAACATTTAAAAAAAAAATATGCATCACATCGGGACATGAGTCCTCTACTTATATCTGAAATATTATAAAAAATTTAACATTTTATTGTGGTAAGGGTGGTCAGACAAACAACTACTTCTTACTTTTTCCCTGAAATTTAAGTACTACTACATTGAAATTTCAAATTTTCACCAAATAGACTTTTTTTTCTAAACAAACCTAGTAGTTTAGAAACTACATTCAATTTTCTATAAATTATGTTCTTACATATTTTTGAAATAATATAGATAACTTATTCAAATTTTTATGTCAAATTTCCTAACTCTGATTTTTTCTGAATTTTTTGCCACTTAAAGGGCCTATTTTTTCCATAATGATCCTTCACATACACATAAGATTACAAGTTTAAAGCTACATAATTTTCCTTCAGTTTTCAACACACACTCCACCCAAATTTTCCTCTATGGAGCATATAGAATTAAAATCTCCTTCCATGATCCAAGAACAAGCAAGAGCCAAAGAAAAAATAAATCTTATATGAGTCCATAGCAAATTCTTACCAGGAAAGTTAGTAAGAGCATACATGTTAGTGAACAAAACCACTGTGCTAGAATCAAAACAAGATGCCAAAAGTGAAAGCGAATTCCTCCCAACCATCCACCATATAGAGGTGAGATCTTGCACGGGTCCCAAATACACACCACACCCCCCACAAAACCATGAGACCCAACACATAGGAAATATCCCCTAGTCAAAATTTTAGAAGCAGTATTCAATATTTCCTCAACCGAAAGCTTAGTCTCCTGAATAAAAAGAATATCAGGCTTATGATCATGAACCAAATCTCAAGTAGCCTTTTGATGAGGGAAGCTACCCAAACCCCTCGCATTCCAGGACAACACAATCAATTATGAGAGGGAGAAAAGTGGGAATCTGATGTCCTCAGAACACTAGCTTCCACCAAAGATTCTCCCATAATCTTCATCTTCTCCAAATATTTCTTTCTCCCAAATTTCCCCATCTTGTCACCAATCACTTTCTTTAAGATTTTTTGGTGAATTCCTAGGAGAGGCCCACATTTCATTTTTCCATCATCCTTAGCCCTAAAGTTAGTCTCAAACTCTTTTAGCCCCTCGGTGCCAGTGAAATCATGTAAAGATTCTTCCAAAGGAGTAAAAACCAAAGCTTCCATAGGAGTAGCCACTGAATCCTGTACATGTGTCTCCAACACTGCTAGGGGTGAAGAGTGAGCAAAATCTTCCATTGAAACCATGCACATGTCAGTTGTAGTAGGGGAGGGAAAAGGGTGTTGACCACTGGGGTCCAACCCTTGGAAAACCTGAGTGCCAAAGCTATGATCCTATTCCATTGAATCTAACTCTTCAAAGTTCTCAAGAACATCAGATATGTTGCTAGAAACGTCTCTAAGAAAGGTTTTTTTTGATGGTTTGGTTCCTTTTCTTTTGACCGGGATTTCACAGGAATAAATCCATTTTGATCTGGCTCTTCAACCTTAATTAGAGCTTTTACTTTTTCTTTAAAAATATTTGCATACCCCCCTAATGAAGGTTGGGGTTTTGCTTGCAACTTAAGGAAATTTCTTTGTAGATTCCCATATTCATGACAAGTGTAAAATCAAAAAGGGAGGGCCTCGTAGTCCACCTATTGAATCCAACACATAGCTCCCAAATTAATTTCAAAAAATTATGGTAAATGATTATTTAAATTAATTTCCACACACAAGCGAGCAAAAGAGGTTACCGTTCGATCAAGAGTATGGTGAGATAGGCCCAAAGGCTTACCTAAAATAGCTGCAATAGAATGTAAGATGTCCTTGTGTTAGAACTCCATTGGTAACCTAGGTAGGAAAATCCAAACTGGAATTCTTGATGGCATCTCTTTAGAAGGATCAAACCCCAGATGCTATGGTTTGATGAAGAGACTTACTTGATTCTGAAAAAATATGGACCCCCTTCAAAAGTTGCATTACAATCAACAATCCAAGAAAATACCACAAGAAATACTCGTCAGCTCCCAAAATGATTTCCAGATCTCCTTCAAGGTTCCAATTGGTGCGAACCCAATTTTACAAGATAGGAAAAGAAATGCGAACCCCCATGAACTTGAAAATGAGCACATGCTCAGACAGATACAACACATCTTCCACAATAGAATCTGAGTTGATCACCACCATTGGGAAATCTTTAGATCTTTCCAAACAACTGTTGGGTTTTGAATGCATGCTTTGAGCTTGAATATTCTTAGACTCCTCTACCATATGCAAGAGGAATTTACTAGCATCTTCATGACTAAAAGAAGAAGAGACATCACCAACAATATAATCTTTAAAGGAAACCAAACGAGGGTCCCCCAGACCCCCAATAAGAGCCATGCAACCAACAACTTAGGACCCCCAACAAAAAAACTGAAAAATGACAAAACATAAATAGTGGAGAGGCAAAAAGAATCAGAAGAAAGATAGCAAGGAGGGTGATCAGCAAGGAGCTGACCCAACACCCTGCCTTAGCACCCGACATAGACAAAGATCAATGCCCACAACCTTTTAGCAAGATGCATAGAGCTATAGCACAACCTTCCAAACCCTCCTACGCAACACCTCCCAAAGCTCTTGGTCAAAGATAAAACCTCACATAGGCCGCCTTTCTCTCTTTTGGAGAGGAGTTTTCTTCTACTATTTTTTCTCCTTTTGTTTGTACATGGGTACTTCACTAGGCCTTGTTTGTTGGGACCCATCAACCATTCTCCTTTTAGGGTTTTTAGCTACTCCTTAAGTTCATCTTAAGGAGGGTGTTAGAGTAATCATGCATTAGCTGATAATTAATAACTCTTTAATTAATTATTATTCTAATTTATTGTCATGTGCTTAAGAAAAAAATAGGAGTTATTTATTTAGTTAACTAAGTGTTTTTCTATTAACTAAAGCAAGCAATTATTATTGTTGCTCCTATATAACAATCAACCCTCATTGTATTATCTCTTTGAGATTATTCTTATCTCTTAAACTATAACCCTTTGATGATTTTTTTTCCTTGAAGATTCTTGATGTTCATTTTGTACCTTTTTCTTGTTGTGAAATATTGCACATATTGTTTGTAGATATTTTGCATGGAAGGTGTATTTATTCATTGTTTTATCCTATGGCTAATGTTTTTGATAATTCTAACATCTATTTCACTCCTGTTGTAGATAAAGAAACTAAATATTATTTTTTACTTAACAAAGACTCCCAACTATCATCAAGAAATATTTTTCCACCATCTGCTCTCTTTCGATCATCTAGATGATTCCTACCCAATTTGAATTTCCATATGCAATCAGAGTGAATTTTTTACTCTTTGCATACCCTAAGCCAAAATCCATTGTAGCCTTCAAATTTCTAAATATTCTCTCTACTTCATTGACATGAGTTTCTTTAGGTGTTACATTAAATCTAGCTACAATTCCAACTACCTACATTGTATCTAATCTATATGTTGTCACATACAAGAAATTACCAATCATAGATATGTACAAGGTTTGGTCTCCGAAAGAAGATTCATCATCTTTACTCAACATACATCTTGTAACCTTAGGTGTGCCCTTTGGTTTGCAATATTCAATCCTAAAATTACTTAGAATATGCTACTTGTTTTGGGGAATGAATATTCCATTTGTCTAATTGTGCAATTTACAACCCAAGAAATAAAGATAATTCATCAAGCATATAAATTTCAAACTCATTCAACATTTCCTTTTGAAACTCCTTACATATTTCATCACTACTACCACAAAAATTAATATCATCTACATAGATCACAACTATCATATTCCTAGGGAATGGAATAGGATGGCTGATCTTCTGGTGAAGTGGGCCTCTAAGCATGTGGAGAGGTGGATGATAGATTACTGGTGACTTTTATCCTCAGAGCTCTCTTTGTCCCTTGAAAAGTTAATCATGGAAGACCTTCATATGTAATTGGTTCCTTGGTTGGGTTCCTCTGGGAAATTTTGTGGTCTTTTGCTTGTTCTATAATGGTTCTTTTCATCCAATAAATTTTTATCCCCTTTTTCAAAAAAAAAAAACTATCAATAGTTGATCACCTTCTATTTTTATATATAAATTATTGATTACACTTCCTCTCAAGAATCTTTGCTGCTAGTGAAAGGTGAGAAATGTTTTGATTTCCTTTTAGGGTTTAGGACCTAGAGGGACAATTTTCACTAACTTTAACTCAAGAAAAAACCCTTGAGATCTTAATAGAAAGGGGAAAAGGATTTCAAGAAAGAGGGTTGTTCTAAAAGATAAATGCAAACTATTAAGGGGTTCACCACCAAGTTTAGACTTGGAACTACTAATGAAATGCAAGATACAACACTAACCATAATATGATGTAAAATTGATTTAAATGACCTAGAAATGTAAGTAAAAAGAAACAAAAAGATGCAAGATAGAAGGTATGCACCTAGGAATATGGAAATAATCTGAAGGAGCTCTGAAATGATGAAAAATATACTCTTAATGTTGATTGGGACTCATTCACCAAGCTAGGTGAATCAATCCAATTTCTGGAAAACTGTGTGGGAATAAGAATCTACCAAAAGGGTATCTGAATTTGCAAAAATATGAATTTCAACTAGAACTGTGATTCATTCACTATAAGTGGTGAATCAGTCCAGTTAGGGTTTTCTAAAGCTTCAAAGTATGATCCTACTCTTCTTTGTATGCTATGTCTTTCCTGATTGAGTTCCAAATCTGAAACCTTGATTTACAACCTGTAGATCTTCTCCAAGGTTCCCCAAGGCTTGATGATAACATTGAGATCTTTGAATGATTTGACAAATTTTCTCCAGTATTGCTCCATAGGAAATCTATAACCTAGACCTACAAATCACACACAAAGGAGAGGAATTTTTTTTTGGGTAAGTTGATAGGGGTTTTCCTTTGTCAAACCCCTTCTTGGTAATTAAACCTTGAAACAAAATGAAATATGAATGAAGAATGATGAATGAAAAAAATAAGATGTTGCATCTCACCAAACCCTAGCAATAAGATGTTGCAAACATGTATGCAATGGCTCTAATGGATGTAAATCTTGACTCTTGATTGAATGTGATAGGTCTTGAATGAAATGCTTTCTTGAATCACAAAATCCTATACCATAATTGTTAGCTCTAAATCAACATGATGCATAAAATATTTGAACTAATGATTGACAATTGAATGTTGCTCTAAAATGATTGATAATTTTCTCTTGAATTCTCTTGAAAACACTTGAATTCTCTTGTGAACTCAAACTTCCTACAAGGATGAATAATTGAATGCTTGGAGTTAAAATGAGAGAAAGAACCTTGTATGTATACTCAATTATGCAATAATTCCCAATATTACAACACTACAAGATGACATTAGATCTAGGAAGATAAAATTCTTCTAGAAATTTGAATTAATTTTTATTTTGGGCGACACAGGACTCATCTAATACTTAGAAATGTCTAAAACTAGGTTTGAGACCCAAAAATCTAGGTGGGAATCATTCGCCCAAGGTGGTGAATGAGTCCCAGATCACTAAATCTGGGCCATTCAAGCTTGAAACACCTGAATTATGATTAGGTATTGATTTGTGTCGGGATTATCCTCAAAAAGATGCATTAAATGGGCTAATGGATGCAAATTAAGGAAAATTGAAGCATAAGAGAGCCCAATTATTAATGAAAAACCTAGAAAATTGTGAAAGTGTTGTTGACCCCTTTGACGTTCGATAATTTTGGCATTGATGTCACTTATGTTGATGTCAATTTGAGTTGGTTTGAAAGGCATAAGGATTGTTGGTTGGCACTTAATGGTATTTGATAGTCATGGTAATTTATTTGAGGCATTGTTGGCTGGTGGTTAATGGTATTTGATAATCATGGTCATTTACTTGAGGTAACAAGGTTTATCAAAGTTGATTTTGCAAAGTGAAAAGGTTTTACACTATAAGGTTCTTTTGAGAGTAGATTATTGGGTATGCAATAATATTTATGTTATATATTTTTGAAAGGAATAAATTAAAAGGGATAAATTAATGTTCTTGGTCTAGAAACCTATGTAGTATGTTAAATCCACTTAAGGGCTCAAGGGTGACTTTGCTCATTTGGTTTTGTCGGCCTCTTCTAGGGTTACCAGCTTAGAAGGTTGACATTGTAAAAGTTTTCATATGCATTATTTGTCAAGATTTTTACAAGATTGAAGCCTAGGTTATGAGGAAGTCAACATAGGATTTGAGACCTAGAAGAATTGATGGCATACAAAGCTTGTGGGATAGAAATCAATCTCATTTTCAGTTGTAGATTTGACAGTTAAGATCTGTAAGTTGGTTTCAATTGCAAGAATATAGGTATGGCTATGTCGAGATGCATTATATTGATGATTGATTTATATATCTATGGTTTAAGCTTGGCATACATTTAGAGAATAAAATTAAAAACCGAGAAGAGATAGAGTCTATGTTCTTTTAGCTTGTATAGAATAAGCAATGTTGAATGTAGTCATAAAATGAGGAGTCTGCAATGTAGAAGAGGATCACCATGATGACTTATGGAAAATAGTTATGAAGTGTAGGTTCTCATATTAATAGGTGGCGGAAAAATTTATGTTTTATTTATATAAGTGGGTATGTGTAGGATCATCATGGAAAAAATAGGCCCTTAAGTGGCAAAAAAAATAGAAAAAATAGAGTTAGGGAACTTGGCATAAAAATTTGAATAAGTTATCTATATTATTTTAAAAATATGTAAGAATAGAATCTATAGAAAATTGAATGTAGTTTCTAAACTACTAGGTTTATTTTTAAAAAAAACCTATTTGGTGAAAATTTGAAATTTCAATGCAATAGTACTTCAATTTCAAGGAAAAATAAGTAGGTGTCTGTGACCACCTTAACCACAATAAAATGATAATATTTTTTTATAATATTTTAGATATAAGTATAGGACTCATGTCCCAATGTGATGCATATTTTTTTGTAATTTTTTTTCAAGTAATTAATTATGAATGTTTTATTAAAACTTTTAAAAAATATAAAAACTCATATGTCTGACCACCTTAACTTGGTCAAAACTTCATAATTTTTTTTTTTTTTAATCCTATTGTATGTGAAGCATAGAATGTGATACCGTTTGAAAGCTATAGATTTTTGTCAATCAACCTATCAATTAGGACCTTAGTCATAATTCAAAAAGAAAATGAATAATAATTATTCATTAAATTCAAAGTAAAGCATAATTTATATTAGTGGAAATTTGATAATCTCCTTTAAAAACCCTTTTTGTTTCATCAAATTTGGGTAAAAAAAAGTCATTAGCCACATACTTTACACATACCCATCATATCACCACTTTTTGGCCCATCATGATCCTACACATACCCAAGTGACATGATCACTTAATATGAGTTCGATGCATTTTATTATGATATCTTACTATACAAGGAGATATAGTTATTGAGTAGAATACTGTAGCTAATTTTTGTAGAAGGTTGTATGGAAACCAAAAACTAGTCTGTATATTGTATGTTTTATAGGTTCCAAGTTAAATGAATCTATAGGAAATAGAATGTATAGTTGAAATGGTTTGCAGTGAAACAAAGAAACCCTATATAATTTATTTTCTACATGATTTACTATGAGATGTTAAGATCAAGTCAGCGAGACAAAGTTTCATATTTTTTCTAGTGAGGTGGTTTCTAACTTAAAAATCCAGTGAGGCTATAGCAACATTGAAAATCAAATAAGGCATTTTTGTAGCCAGTGAGGAATAAAAATAGCCAATGAGGCTCTATAATTAGTGGGAATTCATTAAGAAAGTGAGGCATTTTCCTTAGTGGTTTTTTATCCCTATGATAGTTTTCCACTCATTAAAAACCATGTTATGGTTTCTCCATACTTGAGGTCTATTTGGTTTTAGTGTTCAAAACATTTAGTCTTGTGTACCTTTCAACATATAGTCTTCATGTTCAAATATTTATTCTTGTGTATCCCTCAACATTAATGCTTTCATGGTGTCCTAAGCTATTATATTCTTCATGATTAATCAAAAATAAAAAAATTTCATGCATGATTTGTTTATACACTTAATCATTTGAAGTTTGAAAACTTTAGAAGCATGTTGTTTTGATCAAGCCTAAAACATGCATTTCAAATGTTCAAGATTATTAAAAGGGAATTTTAGTTTAGTTTAAATTTGTCATATTACTAATTCACCCCCCTCTCGGTGGTATTATACTCCAACAAGTGGTATCACAACCATACCCTTGCACAAAGTCTAACCAACTTAAGGGTTCCTGCAAGTGGAGTAATCATTATGGAAAAAAGTAAGAAATAGAGAAAAAAGAAATATCCAGCATAATGTGGAACAACAAACACCACTTAAATCTAGTGCAAAAGATGACTTTGTAGAGAAGAGTGTTGAGAAAGAAGGAGATTACATAGTGAGTGTTTCTGAACAAAAGTATGTTGAAGATGAGTGTGAAATTGATTTTGAAGGTGAACTTATTTATGCCCTTAATGAGATTGAGAAAATTAGAAAGGAGAATCAAGATCTAAACTTGCAATTGGAAGAGTCTAGAAGACTTGAAGAAGTTACTAGCATAAACTATCAAAACAAAGTGGAAGATTTTAAAAAGATAGAGAGTGAGAGAGGCTCATTGAAAAAGAGTAGAGGAAAATTCTCTATTAAAATAACTCACTATAAAAATTGAGTTCAATCTGAAATTAGGGATTAGAGAAAATAAGAGGATAGTAGATATGACAAGGTTTGATCTGGAAGTCAAAAAAGTTGAATTCCAAACGCTTGAAGGAGAAATAGTTTCTCTAAGGAAAGATCTTGAGAATGTTAGGAAGCAATTAGAAAGAGTTATAAATTTAATGAGAGAACCAACAAGTTGAATGAGATGTTAAGAAAGCAGAAACATTACAAGGATGCTACTAGTTTGGGCTATAAACAAGGGTAGAGTTTTGGGGTCAGAAAAATTGCAAGAAAGAAAACAGACCTAAGCTATCATGTTGCTTCCCCTAAGACTGAAGAAAAGAAGAAATAAAAAGTCAAGTAGGCTGATAGTAGAAAGTTCAAGGACATGAACAAAGGAAGAAGAAATAGATTCAACTAGTTCATAGGATCTCCATCTACTTGGAAAGATCATTTAGTGAGGTGCAATTATTCATTTCCTGGTTATTGTTATTTATGTATGGTTATCAGAATAAAACAAGCTATTGTAGAAGAAGGTCCAAAAGGAGTCAATATGCATTCTTTGATAATGTGAATGTAATACATGTTATAAACATCATAACCATGGTCATGTTGCAAAGCACTATAGAACTAGGCTATTGAAATCAGAGAAGAAAGTCTGGAGAAGGAAACATCCCAATAAGACAAGCATTCAGAAGGTTTGGAGAAGAAATAAAAACCAAGAGAAGGATGAATCTAATCTTGTGCATACTACACAAGTGACACCTAGAAGTGCATAAAGAAAAAATTAAGGTTAGTGGGAGATATTTATAGTTCTAGGGTATGTGCAGGATCATGATGGGCCAAAAAGTGGCAATCTGATGGGTATGTGGCTGATGACCTTTTTTTTACCCAAAATTGATGAAACAAAAAGGGTTTTCAAAGGAGATTCTCAGCTTTCCACCAATATAAATTATGCTTTAATTTGAATTTAATAAGTAATTATTATTCATTTTCTATTCAAATTATGACTAAAGTCCTGATTGGTAGACTAATTGAAAAACATCTATAGCTTTCAAATGATATCACATTTTTTGAATCCAAAACATGCATCACATTCTACGCTTCACATACTATAGGATTAAAAAAATAAAAATTGAATTTCATGAAGTTTTGACCAAGATAAGGTGGTTAGACATACGAGTTTTTATATTTTTGAAAAGTTGTAATAAAAAATTCATAATTAATTATTTACTTGGAAAAAAATTACAAAAATATGCATCACATCGGGACATGAGTTCTCTACTTATATGTAAAATATTATAAAAAAATATTATCATTTTATTGTTGTTAGGGTGGTCAAATAGACACCTACTTATTTTTTCCCTGAAATTTAAGTACTACTGCATTGAAATTTCAAATTTTCACCAAATAGGTTTTTTCTTTTAAACAAACCTAGTAATTTAGAAACTAAATTCAATTCACTACAAATTTTATTCTTACATATTTTTAAAATAATGTAGATAACTTATTCAAATTTTTACGTCAAGTTTCCTAACTCTGTTTTTTCTAAAAAATTTGCCACTTAGGGGCCTATTTTTTCCATGATGATCCTGCACATACACTCTATTATTTAGCCCCTTACATATTGATAAATTCATGAAAATTTAGTTTGTTGCTACTAATGGCTTTGAGATTTAGCTCATGGTATTGTTTTGCAAAGAAGGCTTGTTCTTTATTTGTTAAAGCTACTAGTTTATATGATACTCAATGTGGTCTTCAAGTTTGTTGGTGTTTACATGTGATCTAAGTGAAAGTTATTCTTGCTTTTTTCAAGTCCAATTTCCATAATGAAAGTGATAGTGGTGTTATAAGTGTTGGGTATTGAGATGTTAGTGGTAAAGTTGGCCTACATCTATTGTTATTGAAAATGTTTGGAACCTTGTTCAAAACCTTAACTTCAACTGTTTTATATTTATGAGTGCCTTAAGGATGAGTTGCATTGGAAGATGCTTTGTTCACTTTACTACAAGTGTTCTATGTTGACAATATTTTGTACTCATAGTATTTCCACCATCTATACTTAGATAGTTTTTTCCTCACAGTGGAAAGTGGATAATATATGGCTTTATGCTTTTGGTGCTAGTTATCTTGATCATTTCAATTCAAAAGCACACAATACCATTTGTTCTCATGTTGTTCATTGCAATTTTTTTTTTTTGGTGCTTATTTTGAGATTGATGACTATATCAAGAGACATTCATGGGTTACTTAGTTATTTGAACAATGAACTTGGGAGACAAAAAAAATGGAACAGTAAATTTAAACTTGCAATCTACACGATCTTGCTTACACAATGTTCCCTTTTGCAATGACAATATGAAATATTTGATTCATTGCTTGTTTGTGCATGATAGTGACTTATCCTTTTTAATAATTCTTTCATCCTTTCAATCCTTTGCTTTTCATTTTTTGTCGACTGGTGTTATGGTGGTAGTAGGTGCTTGAATAGTGGTGTGTATATAAGATTGTGGTCTTGATATTTGTAACACATACATAGTGGTTAGTGGCACCATGAGTTCATTTGCTACTAATAGTGATGGCTTGTATGTTGCAAGTGATAATAGTATGTGTTAAAATGGATAATAATTTCCATGGTAGTGAGTGTTTCTAGTATGCTTGGTATCCTTTGTCCTTTTATATTGATTGGAGGAGAATCTCTATAGTGGCTTTCACATGTTGTTTCTCATCTGTCTTCATTGATTCCAGATCTTAGTATGGTTTCAATGGGAGCTTACAGGTCTCTTTCATCTCACATATATCAATAGTGCATAATCTCTCATATGGTTGATTGTGTGTGCTATTTCATGATAGAAGCATTACTTCATTCTTGGTTACTAGTGGTGGTATGGAAGTGATTCTCAACTATTCTTTGATAGTGGTGCTCACTATATTTATGATAGTGGAAATATGCTTTGGAAGTGGTAAACATTCACTTATAGCTTGGAGGATAACTTTTTTTGCTTGAGTAGTGACAATAACAACATGAACTTGCTTGAAGTAGCATGAAAAATGATAGTATGAATGTCGTAGAGATGCTAAACAGTAATAGTGGTATGCATGTTTCATATTCATGTTATTCTTATAGTATGTGACACTTTGTTAGTGGACAAGATTGGAGTCCTTTCCCTTGATTCTCTTCAAATTCAAGGTTTTAGGGGGATTTTCAATGCATATTATTCATTCTTGGTTCATTTTCTCATGCATATATGTTTTTAAAAATTTGGAATCTTTTCTTTGAAGTTATGATGCATTCTTGTATAGAAATGACAAACTACCAACATTATCAGTTTGTGATTGCTTGTATTACCTTGCACCATGCATTCACTTGAAATTTGTTTTGGAAAATAGTTTCTTCACACTACTTTCATCTTGGTAGTAATTTGGTTGGCATTGGTACATACATGGCTTGTTGTATTTCATTTCATACATACTTTGTACTTTACAATTTTTTTTGAATTTGTATGGGGTTCTGATGATAGTGATGACAATTCAATACAACAAGATGGTATATTTCATGCACAGGTTGATAAGGCGGTTGATACTTATGCTTCTTGATATGCTCATTTCTTTTGATTTGGCATTGTTGATACTCATGATTCATTTATAGTGTCATACTTGTTTCCATTATTCATGCTTACATTGATTGATTTTAAAGCATTTCATTTTATATCTGATTGAGAATTTCATTTTGGTTTGATGCTTCATATGGTAGGTTTTTATTTTATAGTGATATACAATAGCACATGTTTCACATGACAATATTTGGTACATTGGCTTTGCCTATGTTTTGGCATTCAATTGGAAAATTTAGGTGCAGTTGGAATGTAGTTTTATTTTGCATATCAATTGGAAAATTCAGTTTCAATTGGATTGTAGTTTTGATTTGAATTTTTCCACATACTTTGATGATAACAATAACTGGTTTTGATGACAGGATTAATACTATTTGAGGTATTCTTGATTTCAACTTATACCCCCCCCTTTTTTTGACATTGTTGTCAAAAGGGGGAGAATAATTTAGTATATTGATATGGTTGTGAGTGCATTTTCTATTAGATGGTCATATCCTTGGTTTGGTGAGAGGGTTTGAAATCAATTCCAAAGGGGAGTTTTATGACCCCTTTCACATTGGTTGAGTTTGGCATTGATGCCAATTGCATTGATTTCAATTTGAATTGGCATTGATGTCAATTTGAGTTGGTTTGAAAGGCATAAGAATTGTTGGTTGCTACTTAACGGTATTTGATAATCATGGTCATTTATTTGAGGAATTGTTGGTTGGTACTTAGTGGTATTTAATAATCATGGTCATTTATTTGAGGCATCAAGTTTTATCAAAGTGGATTTTACAAAGTGAAAAGGTTTCACACTATAAGGTTCTTTTATTGGCAGATTATTGTATATGCAATAATATTTATGTTATATCTTTGAAAGGAATAAATTAAAATACATAAATTAATGTTCTTGGTGTGGCAACCTACACTAGAAGGTTAAATCCACTTAAGGAAGGGATCAAGGGTGACTTTTCTCACTTGATTGTGTTGGCCTCTTCTAGGGTTAGCGACTTAGCAGGTTGATATTGTAAAATTTTGAATGTGTATTTTTTGTCAGGAATTTTGCAAGGTTGAAGCTTGGGTTATGAGGTAGCCAGCTTAGGGTTTGAGGCCTAGAAGAATCAATGACATACAAAGCTTGGAGGATAGCAATCAATCTTATTTTCAGTTGCAGATTTGATAGTTAAGATCTGTAAGTTGGTTTTGGTTGTAAGAGTGTAGGTATGGTTGTGTCAAGATGCATTAGATTGATGATTTATTTATATATCTATTTTTTTAGCTTAGCATATGAGTAGATAATGAAATAGAAAAAATGAGAACATAAAGTCTGTGTTCTTTTAGCTGTTATAGAATAAGCAATGTTGAATGTGGTCATAAAATGAGGAGTTTACATTATAGAAGAAGAACAACATGATGACTTTTGGAAAAAAATTAGGAAGTGTAGGTTTTCATATTGATAGGTGGAAAAAAAGGTTATGTTTGATTTATATAAGTGACATGATCACTTAATGTGGGTTAGATGCAATTTATTATGATATCTTACTCTATAAAGAGATATAGTTCTTGAGCAGAATACTATAAATGATTTTTCTAAGAGGTTGTATGCAAAAGAAAAACTAGTCTATATATATTGCATGTTTTATAGGTTCTAAGTTAAATGAACCTATAGGACATAAAATGTATAGTTGAAATTATTTATAGTGAAATGGAGAAACCCTTTGTAATTTATTTTCTTCATGATTTACTACGAGATGTTAAGATCAAGTTAGTGAGGCAAAGTTTGATCTTTTTGTGAGTGAGGCAGTTGTATGTTTCCAGTGAGGAAGTTGCTAACTTAAAAATCCAGTGACATTGTAGCAACATTCAAAATCTAGTGAGGCATTCTATAGCTAGTGAGGCATTTTTTTGTAGCCAGTGAAGCATAAAAATAGCCAGCGAGGCTCTGTAATCAATGGGAATTTGTTAAGCCAGTGAGGAATTTTCTCAAGTGGATCCCTCTGTAATCAATGGGAATTTGTTAAGCCAGTGAGGCATTTATTATTATATATAATCCAATTGAAATTTACTTATTGATCACTCTTTTTAGATTATTGATCCCATGATCATTTTGCAGGAAATGATGTCTTTTATAAACATCTAAGTGCTATTACATTGTAGCTCTTCAGGGGCACCATATGTACACGGTGGAATGCCCAAAATCATGATTTAAAAGATGAGTTCAATAACCGTTTAGTTGTGTTGTTCGGTCATAAAACATTCAACTGAACCAAGGTCCTTAAGAAAGCTGGTACCTATCTAAAGTATGGAAGGGACCAATATAGGTCACATTTAGAGAAGAACAAAAAGTACGAGTGTCCCCCCATGATTCTGGAGAGGAGTGGAAGGACCTGGTGTTAGATGGAAAGGAGAAGGTTGAAAAGAAAAAAATGAAAGACACCACTGGGCCAAGGAAGGTATGTGATACTATCAACAATGTAATTATATACTAATTACTCTTTCTTTTTACATAATCTAACGTATTTCAAACTTTTCATAGGCTGCCTGACACATCAAAGGAAACAAAGGAAAGACTAGAAAAGCAAGGGAAACACAAACTTGGCTCTGGTGGTTATATAAAATTAGCTATACAAATTGTAAGTATCAATAAATGAAATATAGTATCCAAATAATAAATTGAAAACAATTTTTGTTTTATCACACCATAGAAGCAAAATTCATGATCTTATGCAAAAATGTAGGGTTTTGAATTCAACAGATCTCCCACAAAAGAGGACCTGAAGATTGCATTCCAGCAAGGCTATGGAATTGTGGTTGAATGCATAAGATTCTTGACTGGGAAAACACAATCTTCCATTGCATCTGACACATAGGTGAATAAACTCAATAAAGTTTATTTAAAATTGAATACTTGTGCAATATATTCAATATTAATTTCCACAATAAAGTAATTACATGCCTATTTATTTTAAATATTCAAGCAATGATAATACTGCACATGACATTGGAATGCAACCTAGTGAGGGTGGAGTGCAACATTGAGATGAAGGTCATGGTGTGCATCTTGGTACTTTAGAGCATGTAGAGCGTGATCAACATGTTGAGCATGATTAGGCTAGAGAAGATCAGGAACATGATGTGGCCCCATTAGGTAAAGAGGACCACTCTAAAGTTCTTTTAAACATATTTAATTGCAATTAGTATATTAATTAATGTAACCTTTCGTGTTTCAACTTTAGACCATGTAGAGCGTGATCAACGTGTTGAGCATGATCAGGCTAGAGAAGATTAGGAACATGTTGTGCCCCATCAGGCAAAGAGGATCACTCTCATGTTCTCTTAAACATATTTAATTTCAATTGGTGTATTAATTAATGTAAACTTTCATGTTTCAACTACAAATCATGATTTAGAGGGTGTTGAGAATGTTGAGCATGAGTCTATAACAAAAGTTCAGGAACATTATGTGGACCCATCAGGTAAAGAGAACCACTCTAATGTTCTTTTAATTAATGAAATAATTGTAACAATAATAATAAAACATATCAGTTTAACATTTCTTTCTTATTGCAGCAGACCCCCCTAGCAGTGGTGTCCACGTCATGAGTAGACGACTAGGGGTACATTAAGATCATGAGCAAAGGGAAAAAAAACTAAAGGGGGGATAGATATTGATTTAGAAAATGATACTCCACTTCAGCTTTATGTAGCTTTAAAAAAGAAACAAAAAAAAAGTTATTGTAATCATATCATGAGAACCATATTTTTGATAATATGTAAAAACTGAAACAATGAATATTATATGTTAATGAATGAATCTGAATATGTTAATGAATGAATGTTATATGCTAATGAATGAATGTTATATGTTATTAATGAATGAATGAGTTTTATATTTTATTAATGGATGAATGAATGAATGCTATATGTTATTATTGGATGAATGAATGATTAATGTTATATGATTAGGTATGGGGAATTGAGAGTGATGTGAGGGGGGGAGGGGCCAAATCATCTTCCACCTTCACGTGGTTGGCCCTATTAAGTAGAGAATATTAAACTATTCTCGAAACAAAGAGAAGCTCAATAAGGTAATGCACTTTTGAATATAAGAAATGCATCGTTTGAAGCATCAAACCATTATGAAAAGATCAAAGAAAGTGCTAACTTTTCACTATGGTGGAAAAAAATGATTCTTTATACCCTGAATCCATGCTCTGCATCATAATTTGAAGTTGTTTCCATTCCAATGTTCTGATTTTAGTTTTTTTTTTATGGCTTTGTATGAATACCACATTGTCTTGTGTGTGGATTTGGTTTCAAAGCTCTGTTTATTCTATTTTTAGTGGTGACATAACTCTAAAATTTTACTTTTGTGCATAACAAGTTAGTTGAAAACTTGACAGCTCTGAAGGGTTTAGAGGATTGATTGGGATAGATACATGGATATTTGGATCTTGTTGTTGATGGGAGGCTTCGACTTAACTATGAAATTTTGTACCGTCTGCAGGTATGCAAAAGTTTCTCTACTTACATTCATTCTTGATCATAAATGTTGTAAATGATATTAATGCTTCAAACTTAAGATTCATTTCATTGTTATAATGATAAAAATGTTATACTTTGCTATACATTCAAGCATTCTCTTTCCCGCTACCCTTTGCTCTCTCCCCCCTACTTTTAAGAATTTTCTTTGTCATAAAATATTCACATTTCTGTCTCATTTACACAAATTTTTTTGAAGCGCTAGGAGTGAATAAAGATATGTGAAAGATGATGAATTATGTCTAAACAACAACTTTCCATCTTATAGCTAATTAAATCCTAAATATTTGAATAGTTTAGAGCTCGAATAATGCTCGTATATGCATGTGTAGCAATAAGGGAGGCTATGTGAAGATTGAAATTTAAAACATCACTTTCGTATTTTTCCTTAGGAAGTGAAATGATATTTTGAGTAACACAAACCTACACACACATTGATATTTTTTGGCATTGCAGTGAAGAAATTTTTTTCTCTTATACCTATCCTCGACTAGACATGGAGGTATATAATATTCATTTTTGGGTTTATTCTATAAGTAGTTAATTTCATAGAGGAAGACTAAAATATTCTTAATGTCTTGTGTCAGGTGTGAAAGCATATGAATCACTTGTTGAAGGCACCATTTCGTATTCATCCAAAAATTGGTTTGTTCTTTTTTTTGTATGTTTCTTGCATGTGTTTTTCTTAGGCTCTAGAGATGTAGCTTGGCTCATTCCTTTGCACTTTTCATCTATTTTGACGATTCCAGTAGATTTTCCTCATAATTTTTCATGTAGATTTGTTTGTAACCTTATTTTCTACAAATAAATTTGCAAACCATTCACATATTAAGGACCATTTCACTAACTTGGAGTCATCCATTACTTCATATGTTGCAGGTTGTGTCTGTGTGCCAATAAATCCTGATGATTGCGAGAACTTTAATCCTACAAGTGTACCCAATCTTTCTCAAGTAAAAGTCTTACCTTATTTTATAATAATTTAAATGTTTAATTGAAGGTGCTTCTTTAGATCTGAGATAGTTGAACCCTGGATTAAAATATGGTATTAGATGGGCAGTATAATGATAAAACTGAGGTCCATTGAACACAAATTACAAACATAATTTATTGGACTATGAATAGTGTTACAAGTATTATTATTTATCCTTTACCTACCTTTGCATTAATGAAAAAGATAGCAGATATTGGAAGTTCATTACATGTCTCATGTATGTTCAACATTAGTATTTTAATTTTGTTTAAGTTGTTCAAGAGCTTGATTAGGTTGAGAATATGTTCTACAAGCTATGTTCTCTTGACACTGCTCAACATTTTCCCTACACATTTTCCCTTCAATCCAGACATTTCTTAACTCCTTCCCTTGTTAGCCCTTGGTTTTTCTCAAGTGTAATTCTTTTTCTATGCATCTTGCAGTTTGTATGTATGATCAATCATCTCTTATGAAGCATGGATAACCTTTCATTGAATTTTTGTTGTAATTAGATAATTTCCATTGTGAGAATAATCATTTAATTTGTATGGAAGTAAGTCTTTTTCATATTATTTGACTTGGTATTGTAAACTTGTCTTTGCAAGATTCTCTCGAGGGGAACATCAAAACTATGATGATAGGTAGAGTTGTTTCTTAACTCCTTCCCTTGTTAGCCCTTGGTTGTTCTCAAGTGTAATGCTTTTTCTATGCATCTTATAGTTTGTATGTATGATCAGTCATCTCAAGTGCAATGCTTTTTCTATGCATCTATGCATCTTGTAGTCTGTATGTATGATCAGTCATTAGTCTCCACGATGGTACATTTCAACAAATATATATATTTTTAAAAAAATTGCATTGTTTCATCGCAATTTCGATGAAAACCACCAACGAATCACCGAAAAGGTTCGACAAATTTGCTATAGCTACCATGAAAGTTTTGTCGTAACTCCTTGCCCATTTCATCGCAATTTTGATGAACTTTTGGAATTGTTTTGACACTAATCCTTGCCCATTTCGTCGAAATGGTGACAAACTTCTGGTGTTGTTTCAACGCTACTCCTTGCCTATTTTTTCGAAATGGCGATGAACTTCTGGTGTTGTTTTGATGCTACTCCTTGCCCATTTTGTCAAAATGGTGATGAACTTTTGGTGTAATTCATCGGTGGATACACAAAGTTTTCATTTCTATTTTGATGAAAATATGAGTGATTTTATGATGTTGACGACTGACAAATCTGCATCATTATTTCTATGTTTAATTCATCGTTGGCCTTTTGACGAAAAAAGAAGTGATGAAAATATTTTTGTCATTTCGTCGCTTGTCTGACAAATATTTTTCAAATGATTGATGAACATCCATCAGAAAATGGTGTCAAATTCAATAGTGATTTTCCTTGGAGATATTGCAAACACCGATGCCACAAGGTGTAGAGGTTCCTATATTTGAGAAATATGAAGGAAAGGGAGATCCTTCTAACCATGTTAATTCTTATACTACCTTATGTAGTGACTTTGTGTCCCTTGATGATAAAATTTTGGATAATCTTTTTCCTAGATCCTTGAAAGATACTACATTTGAATGGTTTTCTTACTTACTGAACAACTCAATTATTTATTCAATGAACTTGTTGAAGCATTTTTAAACCATTCCCAAGTGAATATGACACCTAAGATGGCCTTGGAAAATTTTATGAGATGCAAGCAAAAAGAAGAAAAAAAGATAACTCAATTTATCTCATGCTATCCATTTCTTTATTCCCATATCAATGTCAAGGTTCCCAATCCTCACCTTAAAAATATGTTCATAGAAAATTTACAAAGAAAGATACAAGATAAGCTCACCATGATGAAATTCCCATCCTTGATGCACTTGTCTACCACCCTTCATGATTATAAAAACTTGGTTAATAGTCGAGATACAAAATCCACTTCTACCTAAACTGAGAAATTTGAGCCTATAAACCAAAATAATTCCCAACCTTTAGAAAATAGAACAAAGGGTTCCTTCAAGTTAATCCCCCTCAACAAATAACTAAGAATATCAATAACCAAGTAATTTTTGTTAAAGCCATGATACCCTTTAGCTATGGGGACCTAAAAAGACAATTCACCTCCTTACCCGATACCCTTCATAACACAATGTACCAACTTTTAGAACACAAAAATGATTACATTGCCTCCCATGAAAACACTCGATCTAAATAAACCTTTACCCCTAAGCTTTATATCAAATTCTTATTACCACTATCACCGAAAAAAATGGACATGATACAATACATTGTAAACGTCTTAAACATCTTGTGCAAGACCTCATTGATTCTAGTCATCTTTCCATTAGAGGTGTTACTGATCAAGGAAATAAGTTTGTTGTGCCTCCTAACCAAAACTTGTAAATCTTTACCAACCCCATGCCAACAACATAGTATTTCATTTTCAAAGCTAGTGAAACTATGAAAACTGATGTAATGAATGTTTACATAGATGATGAGAACATAGACACAATTCAAAAGAGTCCTATGGATACTGGTAAACAAGAAAAAAATCCTTTTGATGTTTTGGTTGTATTGGTTTAAACTCAACATTTTAAGGGTCAACCCAGAAAATCCTCTTGACATTGCTTTCACCTCTAAAGATATACTTAACATGTGTCTGATGGTCCTCTTTACATAGCTGGTCCTATCTATGATAAGGATACTAATGGGATATTAATAGATCTTTCTTGTGGAGAGAATGTGATCACCAAGGAATCCTTACTTTCGAAAGAACTCTATCAAGATATATAAAATAAACCAAAAGCAAGAATCAAGAAACATAATGGTTTTGCTTGCCCTACGATGGGATTGATCACCTTTCCATTTCAAATAGGACCAAAGACATTAGATATCTCATTTTCAATCATCCCACAGTTAGACCAATTTTGTGTGAAGCTTGGTTATCCTTGGCTTCGCTCCATGAATGTAGTCCTTCCAGTTGTACACAAATTCTTAAAGTTTCCCTTTAACGATGAAACATTCAATATCCATCATAGCGGCAACCATTTTTCCTCCAAAGGAAACTTTTACCTTGACTTCTTTTGGCCCAAACCTATAGAACAGGTTATAAAACCACAAGAATACTTCTTTCTCTTGTCTTATATACAAAGGTCAAGAAAAAGAAAGTAGCAAAACTATCCCTCCAAAACATGTCCCTACTTGCCATCAAACCTACCATTCTTGAAGAAACCATGATTCAACCTAAAGAAGTTCCAAACAACCAAGACCAACCTAACATAGAACCTTCACCTACCTCCTACAAAATACCAAGAGACGGTGAAAACAATCCCGTCACACCTCCTAGAATAAAACAGGTTTACAAAGTCAAAGAGAAAGTGGTTAAAAAACCTCTCGTGATTCCTTTTGTTCCTCCCATTAGGGAAGAAAACAATCCTATGGTTGACCAACCCACTCCAACAAAAAAACAACTTGAAAGAAAGACTAAAAGAAAAAGAGGTGCTAGAGAGTGTAGGTGTCGATGTCCTACCATTGCTTGTAGGTTACATGAAGAATTAAACAAAGAAAATCAAAATCCAAACTTGACTAAAGAAATGCATGATGACTCTACTCTTGCCCTGAAACAAGACAATCCAATACAACCAAAAAAAAAATTGAACTCTTCCATGAATATTATCATTCAACCTCCTATTATGATTAACCTGGATGACGATGAAAAAGTTGCTAAAATTGATGAAGAGGTGCACAATGAATTGAACACATTGTTTTCCTCTTTTATGAGCTTAAATGACAATTCTCCTAAAAGGAGTGTTGAACCTAGTACTAGTCCTAGTTTAGCACTTTCTATTGTCCCTTTAGCTAGTTTCCTTCCTTCAGTATACAATGAACATGATTGGGATGTGGATGATTGGCTTTAGGTTGAATTGCATGTGCCTTACTAGCATTTTGCATCTTTCCTTTTCTTTTGTGTGATTGCATGTTCATGATGTGATCCCTAGTGATGTTTTGTTTGATGTCTCTCTCTCTCTTTGGGACATTCCTCTATTTGCACCTTCATTCTTCTCTATGTCATAAATCTTTTATCCTAGTCACTTTTTATATTTTTCATTTGTCTTGTGTTTTCCTTTTGGGGATGACGCAAGGCATCAAGACATGCATATCTCTTCCATGTTCACCCAAAAGTATTTTCCTTTTCTTTTTCCTTATCTCTTTTATTTGTCTTGTGTTTTCCTTTTTGGGATGATGCAAGGTGTTCCAAGGGATCCATGGATTTGTGGTCAACATTTTCTTGCCACAATGTTTTTAGAGAGATCGAAACTATCATCATTTCTCGAATACACATGGAACTAGAAGAATGAGACAAAGAGAATGAAAATAAAAAAAACCTTTTGGGTCAACATGGAAGAAACTTGAATTTCTAAACACCTTGCATCATCCCCAAAAGGAAAACACAAGACAAATAAAAGAGATAAGGAAAAAGAAAAGGAAAATCCTTTTGGGTGAACATGGAAGAGATATGCATGTCTTGATGCCTTGCGTCATCCCCAAAAGGAAAACACAAGACAAATGAAAAATATAAAAAGTGACTAGGATAAAAGATTTATGACATAGAGAAGAATGAAGGTGCAAATAGAGGAATGTCACAAAGAGAGAGAGAGACATCAAACAAAACACCCCTAGGGATCACATCATGAACATGCAATCACACAAAAGAAAAGGAAAGATGCAAAATGCTAGTAAGGCACATGCAATTCAACCTAAAGCCAATCATCCACATCCCAATCATGTTCATTGTATACTGAAGGAAGGAAACTAGCTAAAGGGACAATAGAAAGTGCTAAACTAGGACTAGTACTAGGTTCAACACTCCTTTTAGGAGAATTGTCATTTAAGCTCATAAAAGAGGAAAACAATGTGTTCAATTCATTGTGCACCTCTTCATCAATTTTAGCAACTTTTTCATCGTCATCCAGGTTAATCATAATAGGAGGTTGAATGATAATATTCATGGAAGAGTTCAATTTTTTTTTTGGTTGTATTGGATTGTCTTGTTTCAGGGCAAGAGTAGAGTCATCATGCATTTCTTTAGTCAAGTTTGGATTTTGATTTTCTTTGTTTAATTCTTCATGTAACCTACAAGCAATGGTAGGACATCGACACCTACACTCTCTAGCACCTCTTTTTCTTTTAGTCTTTCTTTCAAGTTGTTTTTTTGTTGGAGTGGGTTGGTCAACCATAGGATTGTTTTCTTCCCTAATGGGAGGAACAAAAGGAATCACGAGAGGTTTTTTAACCACTTTCTCTTTGACTTTGTAAACCTGTTTTATTCTAGGAGGTGTGACGGGATTGTTTTCACCGTCTCTTGGTATTTTGTAGGAGGTAGGTGAAGGTTCTATGTTAGGTTGGTCTTGGTTGTTTGGAACTTCTTTAGGTTGAATCATGGTTTCTTCAAGAATGGTAGGTTTGATGGCAAGTAGGGACATGTTTTGGAGGGATAGTTTTGCTACTTTCTTTTTCTTGACCTTTGTATATAGGACAAGAGAAAGAAGTATTCTTGTGGTTTTATAACCTATTCTATAGGTTTGGGCCAAAAGAAGTCAAGGTAAAAGTTTCCTTTGGAGGAAAAATGGTTGCCGCTATGATGGATATTGAATGTTTCATCGTTAAAGGGAAACTTTAAGAATTTGTGTACAACTGGAAGGACTACATTCATGGAGCGAAGCCAAGGATAACCAAGCTTCACACAAAATTGGTCTAACTGTGGGATGATTGAAAATGAGATATCTAATGTCTTTGGTCCTATTTGAAATGGAAAGGTGATCAATCCCATCGTAGGGCAAGCAAAACCATTATGTTTCTTGATTCTTGCTTTTGGTTTATTTTATATATCTTGATAGAGTTCTTTCGAAAGTAAGGATTCCTTGGTGATCACATTCTCTCCACAAGAAAGATCTATTAATATCCCATTAGTATCCTTATCATAGATAGGACCAGCTATGTAAAGAGGACCATCAGACACATGTTAAGTATATCTTTAGAGGTGAAAGCAATGTCAAGAGGATTTTCTGGGTTGACCCTTAAAATGTTGAGTTTAAACCAATACAACCAAAACATCAAAAGGATTTTTTTCTTGTTTACCAGTATCCATAGGACTCTTTTGAATTGTGTCTATGTTCTCATCATCTATGTAAACATTCATTACATCAGTTTTCATAGTTTCACTAGCTTTGAAAATGAAATACTATGTTGTTGGCATGGGGTTGGTAAATATTTACAAGTTTTGGTTAGGAGGCACAACAAACTTATTTCCTTGATCACTAACACCTCTAATGGAAAGATGACTAGTAGTAATGAGGTCTTGCACAAGATGTTTAAGACGTTTACAATGTATTGTATCATGTCCATTTTTTTTGGTGATAGTGGTAATAAGAATTTGATATAAAGCTTAGGGGTAAAGGTTTATTTAGATCGAGTGTTTTCATGGGAGGCAATGTAATCATTTTTGTGTTCTAAAAGTTGGTACATTGTGTTATGAAGGGTATCGGGTAAGGAGGTGAATTGTCTTTTTAGGTCCCCATAGCTAAAGGGTATCATGGCTTTAACAAAAATTACTTGGTTATTGATATTCTTAGTTATTTGTTGAGGGGGATTAACTTGAAGGAACCCTTTGTTCTATTTTCTAAAGGTTGGGAATTATTTTGGTTTATAGGCTCAAATTTCTCAGTTTAGGTAGAAGTGGATTTTGTATCTCGACTATTAACCAAGTTTTTATAATCATGAAGGGTGGTAGACAAGTGCATCAAGGATGGGAATTTCATCATGGTGAGCTTATCTTGTATCTTTCTTTGTAAATTTTCTATGAACATCTTTTTAAGGTGAGGATTGGGAACCTTGACATTGATATGGGAATAAAGAAATAAATAGCATGAGATAAATTGAGTTATCTTTTTTTCTTCTTTTTGCTTGCATCTCATAAAATTGGCCAAGGCCATCTTAGGGGTCATATTCACTTGGGAATGGTTTAAAAATGCTTCAACAAGTTCATTGAATAAATAATTGAGTTGTTCGGTAAGGAAGAAAACCATTCAAATGTAGTATCTTTCAAGGATCTAGGAAAAAGATTATCCAAAATTTTATCATCAAGGGACACAAAGTCACTACATAAGGTAGTATAAGAATTAACATGGTTAGAAGGATCTCCCTTTCCTTCGTATTTCTCAAATATAGGAACCTCTACACCTTGTGGCATCGGTGTTTGCAATATCTCCAAGGAAAATCACTATTGAATTTGACACCATTTTCTAATGGATGTTCATCAATCATTTGAAAAATATTTGTCAGACAAGCGACGAAATGACAAAAATATTTTCATCACTTCTTTTTTCGTCAAAAGGCCAAAGATGAATTAAACATAGAAATAATGATGCAGATTTGTCAGTCGTCAACATCATAAAATCACTCATATTTTCATCAAAATAGAAATGAAAACTTTGTGTATCCACCGATGAATTACACCAAAAGTTCATCACCATTTTGACAAAATGGGCAAGGAGTAGCATCAAAACAACACCAGAAGTTCATCGCCATTTCGAAAAAATAGGCAAGGAGTAGCGTTGAAACAACATAGAAGTTTGTCACCATTTCGATGAAATGGGCAAGGATTAGTGTCAAAACAATTCCAAAAGTTCATCGAAATTGCGATGAAATGGGCAAGGAGTTACGACGAAACTTTCATTGCAGCTATAGCAAATTTTTCGAACCTTTTCGGTGATTCGTTGGTGGTTTTCATCGAAATTGCGATGAAACAATGCAATTTTTTTAAAAAAATATATATTTGTTGAAATTTACCATCGTGGAGACTGATGACTGATCATACATATAGACTACAAGATGCATAGATGCATAGAAAAAGCATTGCACTTGAGATGACTGATCATACATACAAACTATAAGATGCATAGAAAAAGCATTACACTTGAGAACAACCAAGGGCTAACAAGGGAAGGAGTTAAGAAACAACTCTACCTATCATCATAGTTTTGATGTTCCCCTCGAGAGAATCTTGCAAAGACAAGTTTACAATACCAAGTCAAATAATATGAAAAAGACTTACTTCCATACAAATTAAATGATTATTCTCACAATGGAAATTATCTAATTACAACAAAAATTCAATGAAAGGTTATCCATGCTTCATAAGAGATGATTGATCATACATACAAACTGCAAGATGCATAGAAAAAGAATTACACTTGAGAAAAACCAAGGGCTAACAAGGGAAGGAGTTAAGAAATGTCTGGATTGAAGGGAAAATGTGTAGGGAAAATGTTGAGCAGTGTCAAGAGAACAGAGCTTGTAGAACATATTCTCAACCTAATCAAGCTCTTGAACAACTTAAACAAAATTAAAATACTAATGTTGAACATACATGAGACATGTAATGAACTTCCAATATCTGCTATCTTTTTCATTAATGCAAAGGTAGGTAAAGGATAAATAATAATACTTGTAACACTATTCATAGTCCAATAAATTATGTTTGTAATTTGTGTTCAATGGACCTCAGTTTTATCATTATACTGCCCATCTAATACCATATTTTAATCCAGGGTTCAACTATCTCAGATCTAAAGAAGCACCTTCAATTAAACATTTAAATTACTATAAAATAAGGTAAGACTTTTACTTGAGAAAGATTGGGTACACTTGTAGGATTAAAGTTCTCGCAATCATCAGGATTTATTGGCACACATACACAACCTGCAACATATGAAGTAATGGATGACTCCAAGTTAGTGAAATGGTCCTTAATATGTGAATGGTTTGCAAATTGATTGGTAGAAAATAAGGTTACAAACAAATCTACATGAAAAATTATGAGGAAAATCTACTAGAATCGTCAAAATAGATGAAAAGTGCAAAGGGAAGAGCCAAGCTACATCTCTAGAGCCTAAGAAAAACACATGCAAGAAACATAAAAAAAAAAGAACAAACCAGTTTTTGGATGAATACGAAATGGTGCCTTCGACAAGTGATTCATATGCTTTCACACCTGACACAAGACATTAAGAATATTTTAGTCTTCCTCTGTGAAATTAACTACTTATAGAATAAACCCAAAAATGAATATTATATACCTCCATGTCTAGCCGAGGGTAGGTATAAGAGAAAAAAATTTCTTCAATGCAATGCCAAAAAATATCAATGTGTGTGTAGGTTTGTGTTACTCAAAATATCATTTCACTGCCTAAGGAAAAATACGAAAGTGATGTTTTAAATTTCAATCTTCACATAGCCTCCCTTATTGCTACACATGCATATACGAGCATTATTCGAGCTCTAAACTATTCAAATATTAAGGATTTAATTAGCTATAAGATGGAAAGTTGTTGTTTAGACATAATTCATCATCTTTCACATATCTTTATTCACTCCTAGCGCTTCAAAAAAATTTGTGTAAATGAGACAGAAATGTGAATATTTTATGACAAAGAAAATTCTTAAAAGTAGGGGGGAGAGAACAAAGGGTAGCGGGAAAGAGAATGCTTGAATGTATAGCAAAGTATAACATTTTTATCATTATAACAATGAAACAAATCTTAAGTTTGAAGCATTAATATCATTTACAACATTTATGATCAAGAATGAATGTAAGTAGAGAAACTTTTACATACCTGCAGACGGTACAAAATTTCATGGTTAAGTCGAAGCCTCCCA
The DNA here is from genome assembly GCA_007258455.2 of Sequoia sempervirens. Lineage (NCBI taxonomy): Eukaryota > Viridiplantae > Streptophyta > Pinopsida > Cupressales > Cupressaceae > Sequoia > Sequoia sempervirens. The sequence goes on along the minus strand of VDFB02047230.1, from coordinate 373,559,472 downwards.
TCAACAACAAGATCCAAATATCCATGTATCTATCTCAATCAATCCTCTAAACCCTTCAGAGCTGTCAATTTTTCAACTAACTTGTTATGCACAAAAGTAAAATTTTAGAGTTATTTCACCACTAAAAATAGAATAAACAGAGCTTTGAAACCAAATCCACACACAAGACAATGTGGTATTCATACAAAGCCATAAAAAAAAAACTAAAATCAGAACATTGGAATGGAAACAACTTCAAATTATGATGCAGAGCATGGATTCAGGGTATAAAGATTCATTTTTTTGCCACCATAGTGAAAAGTTAGCACTTTCTTTGATCTTTTCATAATGGTTTGATGCTTCAAACGATGCATTTCTTATATTCAAAAGTGCATTACCTTATTGAGCTTCTCTTTGTTTCGAGAATAGTTTAATATTCTCTACTTAATAGGGCCAACCACGTGATGGTGGAAGATGATTTGGCCCCTCCCCCCCTCACATCACTCTCAATTCCCCATACCTAATCATATAACATTAATCATTCATTCATCCAATAATAACATATAGCATTCATTCATTCATCCATTAATAAAATATAACACTCATTCATTCATTAATAACATATAACATTCATTCATTAGCATATAACATTCATTAATTAACGTATTCAGATTCATTCATTAACATATAATATTCATTGTTTCAGTTTTTACATATTATCAAAAATATGGTTCTCATGATATGATTACAATAACTTTTTTTTTGTTTCTTTTTTAAAGCTACATAAAGCTGAAGTGGAGTATCATTTTCTAAATCAATATCTATCCCCCCTTTAGTTTTTTTTCCCTTTGCTCATGATCTTAATGTACCCCTAGTCGTCTACTCATGACGTGGACACCACTGCTAGGGGGGTCTGCTGCAATAAGAAAGAAATGTTAAACTGATATGTTTTATTATTATTGTTACAATTATTTCATTAATTAAAAGAACATTAGAGTGGTTCTCTTTACCTGATGGGTCCACATAATGTTCCTGAACTTTTGTTATAGACTCATGCTCAACATTCTCAACACCCTCTAAATCATGATTTGTAGTTGAAACATGAAAGTTTACATTAATTAATACACCAATTGAAATTAAATATGTTTAAGAGAACATGAGAGTGATCCTCTTTGCCTGATGGGGCACAACATGTTCCTAATCTTCTCTAGCCTGATCATGCTCAACACGTTGATCACGCTCTACATGGTCTAAAGTTGAAACACGAAAGGTTACATTAATTAATATACTAATTGCAATTAAATATGTTTAAAAGAACTTTAGAGTGGTCCTCTTTACCTAATGGGGCCACATCATGTTCCTGATCTTCTCTAGCCTAATCATGCTCAACATGTTGATCACGCTCTACATGCTCTAAAGTACCAAGATGCACACCATGACCTTCATCTCAACGTTGCGCTCCACCCTCACTAGGTTGCATTCCAATGTCATGTGCAGTATTATCATTGCTTGAATATTTAAAACAAATAGGAATGTAATTACTTTATTGTGGAAATTAATATTGAATATATTGCACAAGTATTCAATTTTAAATAAACTTTATTGAGTTTATTCACCTATGTGTCAGATGCAATGGAAGATTGTGTTTTCCCAGTCAAGAATCTTAGGCATTCAACCACAACTCCATAGCCTCGCTGGAATGCAATCTTCAAGTCCTCTTTTGTGGGAGCTCTGTTGAATTCAAAGCCCTACATTTTTGCATAAGATCATGAATTTTGCTTCTATGGTGTGATAAAACAAAAATTGTTTTCAATTTATTATTTGGATACTATATTTCATTTATTGATACTTACAATTTGTATAGCTAATTTCATATAACCACCAGAGCCAAGTTTGTGTTTCCTGTGCTTTTCTAGTCTTTCCTTTGTTTCCTTTGATGTGTCAGGTAGCCTATGAAAAGTTTGAAATACGTTAGATTATGTAAAAAGAAAGAGTAATTATATAATTACATTGTTGATAGTATCACATACCTTCCTTGGCCCAGTGGTGTCTTTCATTTTTTTCTTTTCAACCTTCTCCTTTCCATCTAACACCAGGTCCTTCCACTCCTCTCCAAAATCATGGGGGGACACTCGTACTTTTTGTTCTTCTCTACATGTGACCTATATTGGTCCCTTCCATACTTTAGATGGGTACCAGCTTTCTTAAGGACCTTGGTTCAGTTGAATATTTGATGACCGAACAACACAACTAAACGGTTATTGAGCTCATCTTTTAAATCATGATTTTGGGCATTCCACCGTGTACATATGGTGCCCCTGAAGAGCTACAATGTAATAGCACTTAGATGTTTATAAAAGACATCATTTCCTGCAAAATGATCATGGGATCAATAATCTAAAAAGAGTGATCAATAAGTAAATTTCAATTGGATTATATATAATAATAATTAAAACATTTTAAAGTACTTGGGACCTTCTCTATCTTTATGGGAGTGAAATCCTCGGTCACCACAAGTGTGACTGACAATGTTTATGTACTAGTAATACAGGAAGATCTAGGAAATGCTGCTAAAACATCACCAGTACTAGTGGCCTTTGCATCCCTAGGTACATGTCTTGACACATGTTTTGGCATGTGTTCGCTTCCAGAGGGTGCATTAATGGATGCTTGCATGGTATGTGTTGCCGACACTTCAGACGACAATATAGGCATGGATGATGGGGTTAGATGATGTGATGTATGCGTAGGAAGATCAGGATGGACACTTGTACCAACCTCTACTCCTTGGGCAGCACTTGCAGTACCCTGATCATGGCCAGGAGAATCATGAGGAGGAAAATAACCCTGTAAAAAAAACACATATTTTAGTTCATGACATAAAAGAGTACAAAATATAAAACCATGAATGAACTTATGTTATAATTAAAGACCTCATGATAGCTTACTTGCAAGTTTTCTAATTTGTCAGTTGATATTTTAACCCTCTCTTATCTCATATGTTTGAGGCACTATGAACATCAACTTAACCATTTCTTCATTGCATTTTTTTTGGATCTTCTTTATCATATTGCGAGGGTTTACTGAATAAGTGATGTCATCATCACAAAATATTGAATGCACCTCACTATGGATGCTCTCATCTACTGATGGTGCCTTTCCTTGATCAGTCGACTGCAACAAGAATATTAAAAAATTTATCGAAATTAACCCAAAAAACTTATGAAAAAAACATAATGATAAAACATTTTTCTTGTATCTAATTTGTACAATTACAATGAGGTAAACCCATCGAGTAGAAGTGCCTAAAGATACATTGCGATTTGTGCTCTGGGCCAAAGCCTTCTCTGTATGATCAATGTCTCGCTATGAAAAAAATCAAATATAAAAAAAATATTACTGAAATGAAACCAATAGACTTATGAAAAAAAGAAGAAGAATAAAACGGTATATTGGAGTCATTAATTGGAGGTTGGGTAAAATGGTACATAGTAGATACCACCCCCATAGTAACTATTTTTGTAACTAATCGATTCAAATTGTAATTGATTAGCAACTCTTCCCCTGCAGTTATTGATTTTATCACACTTACGAATACACGGTTTCCCTCGCGTGCCTCGAATATGCAATTGGATTGCTTATTTTTTGACCCAGGTCATGTACTATGTACTATTATAAACCCTGTAATATTCCCTAATACTTTTGGCCTTCTGTCAATGTACATAGCCACTCCTTTATTTTGATCCTTATCTTTTAGTTGTATATAATTTGTTGACAGTGCATACCTACGCATACTTCGTGTATATCAAACCAGTTGCGTCCAATCTTTGTAACTGTTATAGGGTCTAACATACTCCATCAATTCAGTAACTTTTTTGTAGTAGACCTTTATGCCATCCATACAAAATAGGCCCAAACCATGTAATGACAATGTTGCTATGCAATATATCCTCCCGTTGACACAAAAATCAGTGTTTATTGGAGGAAGTTCCTTGGGTACCCATTGTTTCCATACATGTTTGTACCTCAAGGGAACCTCAACGTCGCCTATGCTCTCATCATGATAATAACATGACCCTCGTTCAACAAGAAAAAATTCCATGCGTTTACAAAATTTTCTTCTAATCTTTTGACCTCTAGTTGATCTCCCTCTTTTAGACATACTACATGTCTCGCTTTCCTCTTCTCTTCTTGAATTTCCCTCCCTCAAGGAAGATAGATCTAACAAATACCTATTTCGTGGTACTTGCACTCATAAGGAAGTTGGATGAAGTTTTTTCATGGTGAGGTGATCCCAAGGTGACATTATGATTAATCTATCATTTCATCGCTAGAATTTCACAGGTTATAAGGTAATCAAGTCTTGATAGATTGCAAGCTATTGTTACTACCATCCAAATGTGTCCATCAAAAATCAAATCTACTAAATTTTTTAACTCCCAAAATTTGTAACAAGTGTTAAATGTGACTATGGTCCACCAGTTACACAACCAAGGCCTCAAATGTATTCTCTAATTGTAATAAAAGGACTTTTTCTCTTCATTCGAGTAAATAAACTTGAAGGGAAACACCACCAAGTGGTTTATTGGACACCTACATGACTAAAAATAGCAAAAAAATTACATTTAATTTCCATATGTCTAAGTGGTTAATAGGTGGGAGTGTGAACTAGGCCTGGTTAAGTCATCATAAGTTTGCACTTTGGCAATAATTTTTTTTTAAGTCATATTAAATCTTCCTATGTCTAATTGCTAGGAAACTTTTGGTATGTTTTAAGGTAGGATGATTTATGAAAGAGCCCAAAGATTAGCCTTTCTCCATGGTTTCCAAGTACACATAGCAGTTGTCTTCTCTTATACGGTTGGACATGATTTAAAGAACTTAGCTAGGAATGATTCATTTAACGTAAGGTTTTCTCATAATTTCATCATTGGATAAGTATGATAAAATTCTTCTATTATAAAGAATTGGTCTATGTGCCTCTAGTAATCACTATAAATGTTTGTAAGGATAAAATAACTAATTGTATTAGGTAGGAGAGAATCAACTTTGAGTTCTTCAAAGATTATATTCCTCTATTAATAATTTTTAAGGGTTGTGTGTGGAGGAGGTTATCACTACCAAGAAGGGAGGAGACCTTTCCTTGTATTCTTTTATAATTCTCATTATTCTTATTTATTTTACACTTACATTTACAAATACACATACATATGCATTTACTGTTTTCATTTATTTATCATGTAGTTTAATAGTTTGATCGATTTCATATTATATGTGTTGAAGACTTTAGAATTTCAATTACATTAATTTATGGATATGTTGTATCTATAACACTACAAAACCATATACTAGTTGCATTTACACTTGCATTTAGAAATACACATTTATATACATAGATATAGATTTCTTTAATGATATGTTGCATTTATTGTTCTAGGAGAGCATCTAGTAATTGCATTTACATTTACATTTAAAAACATATATGTGTGCATGTGTGTGTGTGTATGTATATCATTTATATTCAATGTTCAGAAATAACCCATTAGGTCTGCACATGGATAAAAATTCATAAAATCAGATCTCCCATACACGTTTTGTTGAAACCTAGGCCTGAACCTCTCATTTCACATGCTTTTCTTCACAAAACTATTGAGGAAAACAGCTATACCTTCTTTATTTATCATCCTATGCCCTATTCATGCATCTTATAATTACAACAATATCCATGGGGCCTCTTACACAAGCTACAGTAATCACAAAAAGTGTAAGAGCCCCTTTATATCATGTTTCAACTACAAAACCCTAAAAAATAGGGTAACTTAGATTATGATTAGTTGGTGAGTTGTATGGACAAAATCATTAGCACCAGCTCATTCTTGGAGTCTTTTGAAAGAGAAGAGAATTAGGTGGCAGTTAAGTACAAATCTTATAGTGTAAAGGTGAATGAGGTGATCAATTTTGATTGGCCAACTGATGAAGAGTACCAGAAATGGGTAAATGTATATTTAACTGAGGAAGAGTGAAAAGGAGTAGGTTGCTAACGGTTGACAAATCAGTTGTTCCAATTACAATAGATTCCAGTTTTGTTTTTTGGCGACAACCTAGGCACATAATTCTTGAAGTTTTTTCTTGTTGCATCAACCATTCTCAGCGGGCACGATGAACAAGAAGATTCTCTGGGGAGATTACTATTGTAACAAATTTTTGGAATGTCACAAGGTGGTCCAATTAGCTAGTGACACATGTGCTTTTTGGTCTGATGCTTGTTTGCTCCTTCTTTTTCTATAAGAAGGATTTCAAGGCTAGAAGTACAGGTTAGCAAGTTAGATATTTTTTGTCGAGTCTAGATGAAGTTGTAGAGAAAATTGTAAAGTGTGATGGTTTTAGGGAAAATGCAATTTAGGTTTTGAGTCATTCTGTAGTAGGTTTTGAATTCATGGGGATTTGATGTTTTATGACAATACTGGCATTTGAATTGATATGATTAATTCAAACTCATGTCTCTCCATTGTACAAGCATATCTGAATGTTGAATAAAATGATCAAGGGTTGTTTCATTCATCTCACTGTTGTGGTGTGTATGATTCTTGTTTTAGGTTTAATTCAAGGAATTAATTAAAATGCTTGAATGGCATTGTAGGTGGATATGTTCTGTATAAGTATTTGATAAGTAGTATTCAGTTAAAATACATATTGATGAGATTGTAAAGCAATGTTATCAAGGATCTTATATGTTATGTGTTAAATCTTTCATAAACCCTTAGATGTTTATAAATTTGACTCCTCCAATAGATATATGGCACTTATCTAACTTGTACTTATTCGTATGGTTCAATATTTTTTTTCCTTTACCTAGAGCTTGCTACAAATTGCAAATCAATGACTATCTTATACTGTGAAATGTTGTTGTAGTTATCTCATGCTCCAAATAGTTGATATTATTGATAAACAACCAATTTTATTTGGTATTATCCTATTATGTTGAGCTATTAAAAGAGATTATATGTTGTTAATGTTGTTTATGATGATGGTGCAGAGGTTGTAAATGCATTAAGGGATCACCCTCCTGGGTCTTACAAAGCCCAAAGTGTAGGAGGCCTTTCAAATCCTCGTCAGTTGGTCCAGGTCCTAAGAGCTGTCCTTTATTGGAATTGGCAATTCCATAGGTAGATTAGAAGATCAACCTGCTTACCATAAAAACAACCAACACCTTGCATATGTTTGTGGTGGAGGTATTAAAGAATAATTGTATGCCTCTATTTCCATTCATTAGATCTACCTTAGCCTAGCATATACTTGGGATAAGTCTACAATTTCTTTAGACTCATATGATGAAGGCTATGTGTGATGAAATCCTAGACCTCAACCAAGATGTGGGTAGATTATGGGAGTTTTTCCAAGACCTGAAGTTGGTGGATAAAAATATGAAAGACTAAGATATTTTATTTTTTATGTCTTATCTTATACCATTTTACGAGAATGGGGGTGCCAATGTATGAGAAGATCTTTGGAAACTAGGCATGAAAATTGAAGGCTAAAGAGAATGGGGGTGCCAAACTTATAGTACTCATTGCCCCTTGGTCGTCCTGGTATTGACCTTGTTTTCACTCCTCCAAAATCTTCCTCAGTGCTAATATTGACCTTGTTTTCACTCCTCCAAACTCTTCATCGGCGCTAGTATTGACCTTGTTTTAACTTCAAACTCTTCCTCGGCGCTAGTATTGAACTTGTTTTCACTTCTCCAAAATTTTCCTCAGAACCGATATTGACCTTATTTTCACTCCTCCAAAGTCTTCATCGGCATTGGTATTGACCTTGTTTTAACTCCAAACTCTTCCTCGGTAATGGCATTGACCTTGTTTTCACTACTCCAAACTCTTCCTCGACACTGACATCGGCCTTTTCTTCACTACTGCAAACTCTTCCTTGGTAATGGAATTGACCTTTCACTTCTCCAATTTGACAAGCTACAACCTAGTTTCGTTAGGTTTTACAGTATGTTAATTAAGTTCAAAATTTTGGTGCCATTTAGCTAGGTTTTAATAGTCTACAACATAGTTAAGTATATATTAGCTATATTTTACATAGTAAATAATATAATTATTCAACTTATTATAATTATATATTATATTCTTTAACAAAATTATTAAATACGTATAAAATTATTATAATTAATAATTAATAATAATGATATTTTTATATAATACAAAATAAAATTAATATAATATATATTTAATATAATAGTAATATATATTAAATGAGAGAGAGATAAACTAGATTTTGATTGGTTGTTTCATGTCAGCAATCCAAGGATGGCATGTGTCCTTGGGGAGTTATTCTCAAGGTAGCATTCCATTTGATTAAAGATATGATAATTCTCCTATAAGACCTCTTCAACGTACCCATTGCACACTTAAGGAGACAAAGATAAATATAGGGAAGAAAATATAGAGAGAGAGGGAGATAATGAAAAACATACAAATAGAAAGGGAGACAAAGAGATAGAGAGGGGTAGAGATAAAAGGGTAAGGATGAATAGATAGAGATATAAGGTGATTGATATATCTCTCCACGTCACACTCTCTATATCTCTATATCTCTCCCACTATCTATGTCACTCCCTCTTCCCCCCTCTATCTATTAAGCTATCTCTCCCTCTCCCCCCTTTCTCTCTTATTCACTCCATCTCTCCCTCCATCTCTCCTACTCTATATCTCCATCTCTATTTCTCTTTTTATCTCCCTCACTCCTCTCTCTATCTCTTTCTATCTATATCCCTTTCTCTTTCTCCTCATATCTCATCATCTCCCTCCCCTCCCCTATCCTCCCAGGCTCTCTATCTCCACCTCTTGCTTTCTTTCTTCCATACATCTCCATCTCTCTTTCCTCTTCCATATCTCTATCTCTCTCTTTCTCTCCCCACATATATTATCTAAAGATCCATTCAAATACAATAGTATATATATTTGGTAGAAACTATAATAGTGTTTATTAAATTATGGCAACATCTTTCTAATGTCAAGCCTTCTTATAAAAATAGTGTTTTATTAAACTATAAGTAGATTATTGTCAGAACTCCTCATTCGACATGAAATGCCAAATGTAGCAATTGTTTTGTTTCTTTTTTCAATTTTCATTAACCAAGCTATTTACTGGGTTGAATAAAGTTGTGTTATGACCCTACATCTCTTTAAAATAATTAGGCAATATTAGCGAGATTAGGAAGGGGAGAAAACTAAACTCCTTCAAAATAGGGGTAGTTGTGGGTTTGTTGGTTTTCTTTGTATACTATATACTTAGTTCATCTAGGATAAATAAGCAACTTTAGATAATTTTCTTAGTTGTGTATCCTAACTAATATAGAGTAAGCTTTTTCATTTTAATTGACTACTACATAATATTTTTTGTTGAAAGAATTGTTTCCATTCTTCGTAGTTTTTACATTGGAATACAAATCATATTTAATTTCATGCCAATATACTTCTTTAATAAAGATATTTGTTTGAAATAAGTGCATCATAACCCATCTAATCAAATGATAATTAACCTATGAAAAAGGCAATAGGAATTTTCTAAAGAAAAGAACACTTGACCCAATCATAAGTGTATGGCCTTCGAAGAAAGGAGTGATCCACCTTAGCAATAACAACTACCTAATTTAGACATGGGTATGTGGAGGATCATGATGGGCCAAAAAGTGACAACATGAAAAAAGTAGCATTTTGAACTCACCAAAAAATGTGAAAATCCCGAGTTGACTTTTTTTTTGGGTTGGCTATCAGTACATTGCTCCATAGCAATGCCCAAGCCAAAGTACTACAAATCGGATATTTGATTTTTTTTTGATATCCAATTCGTGTCTAATATCTAATTTTATAAACATTTTAAAATGCAATATTTTGGTGCTATAACTCAAATATCCGATCTAAATCGGTTATCTAATTTTTGCACACATATACCCAAGAGTAATTAGGAGGTGGAGGGTGGAAAAGAGAGAGAGCGAGAGGGAAAATGAGAGAGAGAAAGGGAAAGGGAGATATATATATATAGAGAGAGAGAGAGAGAGAAAGAATTAGGAGGGGGAAGGGAGAGGGGAAGAGTGGAGGGGAAGGAGGGGAAGAGTGTTGAGGTAGAAGGGATAGAAGGTTTAAGGTTTATGGTTGAGGAGGTAGGAGGGAGAGACTTGGGGAAGTGGGAGAGAGATAAAGGGAGAGGAGGGTTAAAGAATTGTTAGAGAATTAGAGAGGGTTTAAGGGTTAAGGGTTAAGGAGTTTAGGGTTTAGGTTAAAGAGGGAGAGAGAGATAGAGAGTAGGTAGGTGAGATAGAGACCTAAGATAGGGAGAGGTGGGATATTAGAAGATACTTGAAGAGAGGGAGGGAGGGATTAAAGTGCAGGTAGATGGTTTAAAGGGTTTAGAGGTTAATGAACAGGAGAGATAGGAGTGAGTGAGTGAGGAGAAATAACTAAGAGGGAGAAGGGGTAGGAGGGGAGGAAGACTTGAGATAGAGAGTGAGTAGGTGAGTGAGAGAGAGACCTCAGAGAGGGATTGGTAGAGAGATGTAGAGAGAGAGAGAGATTAATTATGAGGGGGAAGGGAGAGGGGAAGAGTGTTGATGGTAGAGGATTAAAGGTTTAAGGGTTTAGGGTTGAGGGTTTAGGGATGAGGGGTAGGAGGGAGAGACTTGAGAGAGAGAGAGAGGGAGGGAGTGGGAAAGAGACAAAGGAAGTAAGGGTTAAGGGTAGAGGGTAGACGGTTTAAAATTTAAGGGTTTAGGGTTAAGGGGAGAGAGATAGATGGAGTGAGTGAGTGAGAGAAAGACCTAAGAGAGGGAGAAGGGGTAGGAGGGAGAGACTTGAGATAGACTGAGTGAGTGAGAGAGAGAGAGAGACCTTAGAGAGGGAGTGGTGCTAGGAGGGAGATACTTGAGAGAGAGAGAGAGAGAGAGTTAAAGGAAGGGTAAAGGGTAGAGGGTAGAGGGTTTAAGGGTTTAGGGTTAAGGTTTTAGGGTAGAGGGAAGCGAGATAGAGGGAGTGAGTGAGGGAGTGAGAGAGAGACAAAATACTTATTGATAATCATAAATCTTTGATATCTCTACCTTTTATATTCAACACATATGGACTAATAGTTGAACACAAAAAATTTATTTGTTGCTATAAAAACAACACATAATGATTTAAAATACAACTTGTATTGAACAAAAATGGACCAATATTTGAACACTAAAATGGACCAATTGTTGTACTCATAAGAACAATACTTGTTTCAATGAGTGTCTTATTTTATTAAATGAGCATTTTATTTTTTAAAGGATATACTTATAGTGGAGATTTGTGATATTTTATTTGAAACAAAAAAAATACTTATTTCACTTCTTCATGAATGTATTTATGTTTTTTTCATATAACATTTAGAGGTTCTCATGTGCTCAAGTATGGGTCCATTTTTTATCAACATTTGGTTTTTTCTTTATTTACATTTGGACTATTTATTTACAATATATAGTATAAATATGTGGTAAGACTGGGTATTATCACTAGCATACCTATATTTTAAAAATATATGTAAAGTACACCGAGAGATATCCTTCTTCTGAAGATTCTTATTTTTAATCAATTGAAACTTAACCCAAATTGAAGCTTAACCCCAACCATAAAGCTATTTGAACCATAATTGTAACCCTATTTGAAGCTAGTTTGGATTACAGGCTCATAGACAAGGACAAATTCCCTAGAAGAGTGTCGTTCAAGTTTGAAAAAGTGTAGATGGAAAACTCAAACTTTGAAATGGTTTTCACTGACTCTTGGCTCACCCAAACAGTTGATCATTGCACTACGATATGCATATTCAATAGGAAGTTAAAATTCATAAAATTTAGACTAAAAGAGTGGAATATCCAAGTCTTTAGAAACCTTTTCAAAGAAAGGATCTCCTTGAAAGTAGAATGGATAAGATCCAAAAATACCTCTCAAATGATTTTTCTTACATCGTAATAGAAGAAGAGAGGAATCTCATAATTCAATTGGATGGTGTCTATATTTTTAAATAAATCTTTTGGAGACAAAAATCAAGGATTAAATGACCTAAATAAGGTGTAAAACTAAGTTTTTTCATTTAACTGGAAAATTAGAAGGCAAAGAAACATAATATGAAAATTGAAGATGCTTATGGATAAAATTGTGATAATCCTGACACCATCAAGGCTTCCTTGGTTTCCTCTTGGGAAAACATGCTCGTGGAGGAAAATGAAGACAAAAAAGAGAAGAAAAGCATAATCTCTTCCTATATCATATCCCAACCTTGGATGATGGTTCTAAATTATAATTTAAAGTAGCTAAAGATGTCATTAAGGAAGAATGTTGCTAACAATATCATCATGGAAGAAAATATTTTACATCATTGTCATGAGTTTACAAGCATGCTTGGTGGAGATCATTGTAATTATCGTCTAGCAGAAACATTACATATTGCAAATATGCTTGCCTACACCTCACTTGGAGAGATTGATTTTGGGTGGAATATGTGAATAAATATAGATTTCCATAGGTAGGATATAAAATTTTATTGAAATATTGGATATATGCTCATCAATCTGGTCAAAAACTTTATGTCACCTATAATTTTGTGCCAACT
>VDFB02047230.1:373531555-373546760 GCA_007258455.2 Sequoia sempervirens | reverse complement strand
TCTCTCTTATCTAAATTTGGGTTGAATTATTTTTCCTTTATTTTTAATTTCATATATTTTTTGTTTATTAGATCTTATTTTATGAATATATGCAAATATAATTTTACTTCTACATTCATTCTATGCCTATTTTTTAATGATATTTTAACATTCATTTTTTGGAATATTAGATCAATCTCACACATATAAATATGAAACCTCAAAATTTTAAAATAATATTCAAGTTTTCCCACGTCAATTTATCATTTATGTTATTTGAATTAAAATATTTTAAATCATACTCTTAATTCATCTAAAAAAGAAAAACAAATTGATATATATTTTTTTATTAAATACATTTTAACTTATTTTCTTGGATTATATAAATATTTTTCTTTATTTACATTTGGACTATTTATGTACAATATATAGTGTAAATATGTGGTAAGACTGGGCATTATCACCATGATGGAGTGCACCCTCTCCCCTAATAAATGTTTTTATTTTGCACCCCACATGAATATTGGGCTCTCTCCCCTAATAAATGTTTTTATTTTTGCAGAGGGACAAGTTCGCATGGCCGTAGATCAATCGTCATGTGATCTTAGTCGTTCCCTGCCATCCCAAAATGACCCCACCAGATCATCGCAATATCACAGGCGAGCACCACGTGTACTGGGCCCTCTCCCCTAATAAATGTTTTTATTTTGTAGAGGGATAAGTTCGAATGGCCATAGATCAATCGTCGTGTGATCTCAGTCATTCCCCACCATCCTGCAATGACCCCACCAGTTTATCATGATATCACTGACAAGCACCACGTGTCTCATCCAATGAAGCTGAAGGAATAAGAAATTCTTTGATGCATCTTTAATACATTATGTCATGAGTTACTAAAGCAGTTATAAGATGCATGTGTTTTAAATCAACAGAGATGTTATAATCCTAGTAGAAAGGTGCTCGATGGTTAATAACAAGGCTGGTGACTGTGTTGAACGAACAAGATTGTTGATGGTTGAGATCCACGGTTGCCCGCCATCGCGTGATCAAAAGTTGTGAGTTCTTTATTGATTGTGATATCATGGGCGGATGACACGTGTCTCATCTAGTGAAGCAAAAGGAATGATAAATACTTTGGTGCATCCTTAATACATTATGCCACAGGTTATATTTATTCATGTCTTAATATTAGTTTATAAATTGAACATTAATTATAAATATTTTAAAATCAATTAAGTATTTCAATCTAAAATTTTAATATTTGACATTAAAAATAAAATTAAACTAAATTTTAATTTTTAAAATCCATAAAATATTTATTATCTATTTAGTTTTACTAATTATCTAATACAATTAAATTAAATTAAATTAAATATTCATTTTATATTAATTAAACAATTATTAATTACCTTTAGAAACAACAACAAATAAGATCTATATAAAATCAACTTTTCTATTTTTTTTCTATGTCCAAATCATTTCAGTTTTGAAAATTATACTAAATTCTATATATCATAATTAAACACAAAAATTTATTCTATTATAATCCTAACCCTAGTTAAACCCTAACCCTATTTGGACTCTAACCCTTACCCTAATTGAACACTAAATCTAATTGTAATTGACCACTAAGCATAATTGAATTCTACCCCTAACCCTAACCCTAACTCTAACCAAACCCTAAACCTAACTCTAATCAAACCCTAACCCAAACCCTAATTGAACTTTAAAACTAACCTTAATTAAGTATTAACCCTAATTGATCATCTATTGAACAATAGTCCTAATTGTACCATAACCTTAACTTTGAACTATAGTTGAACTCTAATCCTAACCCTAACACTAATTCTTATACTAATTGAACCTTAACCCCAACCCTAACATTAACCTTGACCCTATTTGAACTTTTATTGAATTCATAACCTTAACAAAACCCCAACCTCATCCTCAATCCTAACCCAAATTGAACATTAATTGAACCCTGAACCTAACCCTAAGTGAACACTAATCCTAATTGAACTCTAACTTTTTAGTTGAAAATATTAAAGTTCCTTAGATTTTCCCATTCATCGTCATTTATCATTCAATTCCTAATAGAACTCCATAAATTTATACTTTTATAATGTTTTAATACACACCTAATATGAAGGGTTTAGAGTTTAAGGGTTAAGGGTTTAAGGTTTAGGTTTAAGGTTAGAGGGGAGAGAGATAGAGAGATTGAGTGAGAGAGATAGACCTGAGAGAGGGAGAGGGGGTAGGAGGGAGAGACTTGAGCAAGAGAGAGAGAGGGTAGAGGGTTTGGGGGTTTAAGGTGTAGGGCTATGGGTTGTATGGGTAGAGGGAGAGAGATAGGAGGATCTCAGCTGAGAGAGAGAGAGAGGGAGGGAGGGAGAGAGATAGAGAGCACATAGAGGGTTGGCGAGGAGGAGATAAGAGTGAGAGAGAGAGAGAGAGAGACCCTGAGAAACCAGAGGGGTTAGAGGGTGAGACTCTGAGAGAGAGGAAATAGGAGGAGTGTGAGAGAGATATGGGGCAGAGGGTTTAAGGGTCGAGTTTAAGGGTGGAGGAGAGATAGATAGAGGGAGTAAGTGAGTGAGAGAAAGACCTAAGATAGGGAGAAGGGGTAGGAGGGAGATACTTGAGATAGAGTGAGTGAGTGAGAGACCTCAGAGAGTGAGTGGTGCCAGGAGGGAGAGACTTGAGAGAGAGAGAGAAAAAGGAAGGGAGGGTTAAGGGTAGAGGGTTTAAGGGTTAAGGGTTTAGAGTAGAAGGGAGATAGATAGAGGGAATGAGTGAGAGAGAGAGACCTAAGAGAGAGGGAGAGAGAGATGGGGTAGGATATTGAAGATACTTGAGAGAGAGAGAGGGAGGGAGTGGGAGAGAGATAGAGGGAGGGAAGATTAAGGGTAGAGGGTATATGGTTTAAGGGTTTAAGGTTAAGGGTGGAGGGGATAGAGATAGAGGGAGTGAGTGAGTGAGAGAAAGACCTAAGAGAGGGAGGAGTAGGAGGGAGAGACTTGAGAGAGAGACTTGTGAGAGGGAGAGGGGGTAGGAGGGAGAGACTTGAGAGAGAGAGAGATGGTAGAGGGTTTAAGGGCTAAGGGTTAATGGTTTAGGGTTTAGGGTTATGGGTAGTGATGGAACTTCAAAGTTTTGTTCTCTATGTTCTATTTTATCCTGCCTTGTGTCTTTGGTCATCTATGGTGTTTGGGAAAAGCCTAAGGTTGGTGTTTTACCTTCATCTTCATGTAAAAGCCTAGTGTTCATCTTACACCTTGGATGGGATCTATTTGGCCATTACTTTTTGGGAAGGCTTTAAAACGACTTAAGCCCCATCGCTTTGTCTAGGTTGGGACCCCTTTTTTTATTGTTTTATTTCCTTTGACTGACTTTATTTTTCCTAAGCCTTTTGTTGGTCTCGTGTCTCCTCATTAAAACAACTTATGTCATTGTTTGTCATCGACCTAGTGATTTCCCCTTATTCCTTTAGGGGATAGGGCCCAGTATTCGTGTAGGCTCACTTTCTCAACATGTAGCAATTGAATGGAATATCATAGAACCTTCATTTTTTTTTGAAATGTAGACTGGTCTCTTATTTATCTATAACTAAGGTTTGGAGGTGCAACTCATCATGCCACTCACCACATCAGAAAATATTTTGAGAAATGTCTAAAATTTAACTTTTGAAAGGTTTGACCAAAACTTAATCATGGAACCCTCAATAGTTGAACCAAAAAAATATCATTTGTTGCTTGTAGAATATGATATTTTTATTTAAATTAAAATTAATATACAATCTAAGTGGACCAAATACTTATTGATAACCATAAATCTTTGATATCTCTACCTTTTATATTCAACACATATGGACTAATATTTGAACACGAAAAATCTATTTGTTGTTATAAAAATAACACATAATGATTTAAAATACAACTTATATTGAACAAAAATGGACCAATAGTTGAACACTAAAACTTTTCAAAAATCCTTCACATTTAATGGGAAATACATGTTATTTATTGTGCTCACCTTTTATATTTGTGATAGGAAAAACTATTAATATAAAATTATCCACTGCTTGTACATTGCTACCCCAATTGTTGTACACATAAGAACAATATTTTTTCACTATGATAACAATACTTGTTTCAATGAGTGTCTTATTTTATTAAATGAGAGTTTTATTTTTTAAAGGATATACTTATAGTGGATAGTTGTGATATTTTATTTGGAACAAAAAAATACTTATTTCACTTCTTCATGAATGTATTTATGTTTTTTTCATATAACATTTAGAGGTTCTCATGTGTTCAAGTATGAGTCCATTTTTTATCAACATTTGGTTTTTTCTTTATTTACATTTGGACTATTTATTTACAATATATAGTATAAATATGTGGTAAGATTGGGTATTATCATCACGATTGAGTGCACCCTCTCCCCTAATAAATTTTTTTATTTTGCACCCCACACGACTACTGGGCCCTCTCCCCTAATAAAATTTTTTATTTTGCAGAGGGACTGTAGACATGCAAAATTAACATTGTGCATTTGATTAGGTTCATTCATTAACTAAACTAAATTTCACATTAGGTCCATTCATCGATTGATCAGATTCACCTTCATTCATTTATCAGGTAATTTCATTAATTCCCATCTTCTAACATCATTTATTTAAAATCAAGAAAACATTATCATCAACCTTTTAATAAATCAAACATCCATTTAAATCAAATCCAAAATCATATTCCATCATTTTCTGATTTAAATAAATAAAATATGAAAGTCCTAAAAGTCAACTCACCTAATCATCATTAAACTAACATAATCATCATTTATTTAATCTAACCATGATTAAATACTAATCTCACCCACTTGCATTCTCTAGATATCTCCACTTGCACAAATAAATCAATTTTATTGATTTATTAAAAATCCTCATTTTCCCTCAACATGACAAGTTGATTTGTCCCTCTAACATTGCATTAATTGTTGTTTTTCTTGTCCCCCTCTCAAAATTTATTGCAAAATTTGAAGTCAAATTCTCCCTCTCATGGGAACTCTTCCCAAATTTTGCACAACCATTGGCCTATCATCACTTGACAAGTGGCCTATTCTCATTGGAGGGTCTTTAGTCCCACATTCACCCTCTTGGCCAATCTCTCATCAAGAAAATCTATAAAAGAAGGCCTTCATTCTCATTCATCCATCCACAACTTTTATGCAAGGTTACTCTCTTGATTTGAGAACTCATCTTGCTCATCATCTCCATTGCATTTGCATCATCTTGAGCTTTGTTCAAGGATTGGGAAAGGGTCACTTGCACATGTGACACCAATCCACTATGGAATAGGTAACTTGTGGTTGCTTTCATAATGCTTTTTAGTTATCTTTCATCCTTTGTGGAATTTTTGAAGCAATTGCAAGGTATTTCATAGTTGTGTTCTTGAGGGATTTGTAGGTGCTAACCGATGTTTGAGATGTTAGTATTTGCAGATTTTTAAAGGCACCACATTTGGTGCTAGAAGGAGGGCAGTAATGGTCAAAAATCAGATTCAGCCATGCCATGATTAATCTCATCTTTATAAGATTTCATTAGACTTTTCTTTGGACATTTTGCTGTTGACATGGTGGGAATGAATGTTCTTATTATGGGAATGTTTTTTGTCTATGCATACTTTCACCTAGCCAAGAAAAAAATAAATAAATAAATAAATGGGTACACTCATCTGTTTTCTTAAAATGTTTGAAATACATTGTGCAGTAGGTTTTTTTTTTTTCACCAGAATTTGACTATGCTAGTTTAGAATGTATGACATTTCTTTTAGGCATTCTGTCAGACATGTTTGTTGTTGTGTGCTTTACTATTACTATTTTCATGACTTTCACTACCTACGCAGCAATCATTAATAGAGTTCGATTGATGGACATCATTTGCAATAAACATACTTACTCACATGCCACCTGTCTCATAAAAAAGGCATTGCCATTCATAGATTTTGAGTAGACATCCACTTATGCATGAAGCGTTCTGTTAGATATTCCATGCACTCTACATCTTTTATACTCAGGCGTATTCTCTTTCTTTTTTCCTTCTCTATACACACTCTTGCAGAAGCGTCTAAACTTGTTCTTTTCAGTGGATTGGGTCCACCATTACTTCATATTCATTAGGATAAAAATTCCCTGTCTTCAACATGTCTACATTAGTGTGTTCTGGATTCACAAACTTTGTAGTTGCAATGTGCAAATGGTTTTATTCGAAATTGGAGGTAGCTATACTTTTCTTGCAGTGATAAAAAGAAAATGCAATTCCTACATTCTACCTTTAGTTCTTTAAACCATCGTACTTCTCTTTGTCATGCGCTAGAGCCTCCACTATCTGAGAAATGGCTGATTCTTTATGTGCGCACTTGGAACAACTCAAGCGTGGGTAGTTAAGATCCTAAAATTTTGCCCATCACCATTGATGGTAGTTGTGAGGCAATGCATTCTAGAACATAGAGTGATAGGTCGAAATTAATTAGCAACATCAGGAAGAGTTAATGGTTACAATTAATGGTGTCTGTCTCACGTGATTATCCTTTTTTGGACTGTTTTCCCACCATGGATTTCCCACTCAAAATTTGAATAAAGTGCGCAGGATATTTTCCATTTGTTAATTATATTTTTTGTTTTGTTTTAAGTGCATTGGAAATGGTTTGTTGGATATTGGTATTAAAGATCTGAGTTTTTGACACGTACACTGCTTGCATTTTTCAAAACCATAGATCTGCGCATTTATGGCTTGAAAATTTCATACATCTTTTGTGTAGATCCTGCAATCCTTTCAGTCCATAGGATAAACATCTTGTTGAAATATCTTGTCAAAAAAATTAACTATCTTGATTGCGCTCCTACATCTGTATTTCATTCACTATTAATTATAACCTACATTGCAACACTTGTTCTTGCACAGTTACTTCTGTTGCCTCTACATTTATGCTCTGATTGTACGCATTTTTGTTGTCTTTTAGTCTACATCAATCCCTATGTATTTGTTTCTATCTATGGGTGGCATTGATAGGATAGATTTGGATTGTTTTCTTTTATCAAACTAATTGTGTGCTATGCTGATTTTGAAACCTAGATTTAAAGCTACTAACAATTATTTTGCATTGGATTATCAATCAAGTCTATTTGAAGTCGAAGCAATAGGAGAAACATGAAATGGTGATTAGGACATATGAACTATTGAATGGAATGTCTTAAAGGAAAGCTAAAATGTGTCATCTATGAATTCAAATGATTATGATACATGTTAAGGGTGTCATTTTATTTTTGTCAAAATAATTTTATTTTTATTCCTCTTTAAAAGGTTTCTTCAAATTATTGACGTATCTTGTGTATACTTTTACAAATACATACATAACTCTTGTTTGTAATATGGAATAGGTACAAATGAACAACAATGGCACAAGGTACAAGGAAAGCAAAAAGTCAACAAAGGTACAAATGAAGGAAAGCGAAAAAGGTGAAAGTCAAGCGAAGAAACAAAAACAAGATTAGAGTTAAGGAATTGGGCATCAAATGTGAGATCCACAAAGAATTTTTTAATTCTTGGAGCTTTCATTTTATGCTTTAATTTGTTGTTTTAGATTAACTCACTTGTTTTTTTTGGGTTTTAAAAAATGAACAAAGCTTTCAATTTTCAAAGGGATTAAAATGAATCTTAGGACAAACTCACTAGATTTTTTTTGAGGTTAAGAATTGAACAATCAAAACTCACACTTCATCTTGGTGCTTAAAACAAACTCACAATTGCTTTGGAAGGATAAAATGAAAGTGTGTTTGCTTTGATTTGTGGTTACTTATATAAACTAAAGGCATTGGAAAAGGACGTATGCGCTTCTCTCGTGCTTTATAGCGATCTTGAGAATCAAAAGGTCTTTTCCATGAATTTGGGTTAAGACAAAACAATCACCTCCACACTTCAATTTGGGCTTAAAATTGAACAAACTATTGTGTGAGTGTGAGTGGGGGGCATTTTCGTGTATATTCTCTCTCTTTGTTGCTATCAAAGATTGATTGAGTTACGGATTTTGTTCTTCATTTTCTTTTGTTTATCTTAGAGGGCCCGCCTTGTGGGAAAAAAGTAATCACCTCCACACTTCAATTTGGGCTTAAAATTGAACAAACTATTGTGCGAGTGTCAGTGGGGGGCATTTTCGCATATATTCTCTCTCTTTGTTGCTATCAAAGATTGATTGAGTTACGGATTTTTTTCTTCATTTTCTTTTGTTTATCTTAGAGGGCCCACCTTGTGGGAAAAAGTAATCACCCAAGGGAATGGCTCAACCGATAACACTCTGAACCCGAGAGTATTTCCTGCCGGGCTATAAATGTGGATATTGGAAGAAACGCCAATATCAAGTGGTTGACTCCGACAAGATGGATCCGAAAGGGGACTCTTGCCACGTTGGGTCAACTCCTGCGAATGGAAAGTCTGAACTAGAACCCTTATTTTGTAGTGGCCTATTTATCCATTGAGCAAGTTTATCAAAGTGGTGCCTTGGAACTTAGATTCCAAGAAGTTACTTGCCATGTTCAATCTTGGTTGAAATATAGATGTTAGGATTTCATCATACCTTTATATTTTTCCTTAGTTGCATCTAAAATCATCTCTTCTATGAAGGGCATGAGGCAAGCCCACTAAGAAAAATGTACCCATTAAGCTAGGATGTTGCATTGCTTGTGAGTCAGTTTGAAAATACATTGCTTGCTTGAAAACAAATCAAAAACAAACACTTAACATCATCAAAATTTCAAACCCTTTTGAAGATAAAAATATCATTGACTCAATCCATATGTTATTGCTTTCCCTTGGGACTTATGTCCTTAGAGGTTTCTAAGCATTGGATTATATGTCAATTTGTCTTCTTGAGTAAACAATAGGAAAACCCTTGCCTTAAGTTCATTAAATTTCCACAAACTATCTTGTGGGGTTTAAAGAAATTAAGACATTGGACATCTTAGTTTGAAACTTTCATCAAAGATATTGTTTTTGGTAAAATAAAGCCATTAAGAAAAGCTAAGAAAAATGAATTTTCATGTGTGATTGGAGACTCACAAATCCCAAAGAAAAAATCATTGAAAATCCGAAAATGAAAGTTCAAATGAAATCAATCTTTGGTTACAAAGGTCTTTAGGAAGCATTTGCATGCTCTTCAATACCTAGATCTAGGAAAACAAAGTTTTTTTTTTAAGGTTCATCTAGGGATCAAAACATATCAAAATCTTTTTCATCCATCCACCAAACCCACCTTCATCTCATAAATCATCTTTTGAAAAACCTTGAAATCATCCTTGAAGTGCTAGGCTTTATGATAAAATCAAGCAAACACAAAAATCATTGAGACCAAGTCCTTGAAACATTTATCAAAACACCTTTTGGCTAGGAATGTGTAGATGCATCCTTTTGCATATACTTAGTCAAAATTATCAAAAATCATTTTGTCTAGCTTAGTGTATGTAGATGAATCCTTCTTCATATACTTAGTGAAACAATCATCTTGTTTGGGTAGGTGTGGGTAGATGCATCTTTCTCCTCACACATATCCAAATAATCATCCTTTGAACAAAACTATCCTTTAGATCATTATCAAAAATATTAGAGTCTTTTTGTTCAAAATCATAATCAAAATCCAAATCAAGATCAAGGACAAAACCTCAAAATCTCAAATCCAAAATAAAATCAAAAATCAAAATCCTAAATCCTAAAAGCCTAGTGTTTCATTCAAGATTTATCAAAAGCCAAAAACAACACCCATAAACATCCATAACATCCTTAAACATCATCATCATATCATCATCACTTTTGATCCTAAAAAGCATCCTAAAAACTTTCACTTTGGGACATAAAATAGAGATTAATCCAAGGAATCAAGAGATTCATCTCCCATATTCTTGAAGATTGATCCCTGTTTTATGGTTCTAACTAGATCTCAACACAAGAAGAGTATGGAAGCCAACAAAGAAACACCCGCTTCAAGTGATCTTAGCCAAACCACTCCAGAAATGAATCCCATTGGGGATGGAAATCTCACAATTAGCCTTCCAACATCATTGCAAAACCCACAAGAGGAAACCCAAGGGGAGGATCTTACCTTTGGAATGTATCACGAAGAAGTAGCTAAAATTCTCCAAAATCCAGACAACCATAGAATCATCAACATCATGATGAGACTTAACCCTTCATTGTACATGCTTGAACTAGCAAAATAAGGGGCCAAGTTGCCTTCAGATTTTGGTGTGAGCACTATAGTAGAGAAATATTTTCCACCAATCTCATCCACCATCCCCATTTCATCTACACCCCGATCTCAAAACGTCACATAATATATCCCCCAAATCACAACATCATTTGCTCCAACTCAACCCAACGTTAACAAGGAAAACACATTTCTCAATACTCTTCAATTACATCCCCTTGTTAATAATCAAAACTTGGATGTAAACACCACGTTGGAATAAAACATCCCCCATAATCCATTACAAAAAAAAATTCCTCTCACTTTACATTATCACCCATCATCAACATATTTTCACAGAGCACCTCAAATTCCCCTCCTCACAAATTCACAAGAGGAGGGAGACATGTTTGGACCAAGGGCCATTTTAAACACCACAACAATCTCACAAGGATTCACCCCCTTACATTTCCACCTCTCCCACCATCACCATTTTCATCTACACCACTCCTTAGTTTAGGGCTTCCCACTCTACCAAGTATCAATCAAAACAAAATCCCAACCATCAATCAAAACATTTTTCCAAATGCTCAAAACTTATTGTTGACATCACAACAACAAACGACAAACACACAAGAAATGGCAACATCATCAAACACCCCCACAACATTGCAAAGCATGGTCTCTCAAGGGCCAATCACATCAACAACACCATCCACCAATCACATAATCAACATGACAACACCATCCACCAACCAAATAATCAACACAACATCATCATCTACCACCATACCAAACCCACCACCACCAACATTCACCACATCAAACCAATTCGACGCAGCATTAGAAGCCAATTTTCAAAGAGGATACCAACAAGTGCAGAAACAAAAAGCCATGTAACAAGCCGCATTACAAACACAACAATCACAAAAAGCCCAAGATTTATTGCGAAAACAACAACAACAACAAGCCCAAGCCGCACAAACATTACAAGTACAAAGGGTCGCTCAAGCACAACTTTTATTACAGCAACAAGCAGCACAAGCGCAAGCTCAAGCACAACTTCTTGCACAAGTAGTGGAAATGCAAGAATATGACAAAGCACTAAAGCAATACCAAGAGCAGCAAGAAGCAGTAGAATTGGCAGCCCAACAACAAGCGTTGTGGGAACAACAACAAGGAGAACAACAAGCATTGTTAGAATAGCAACAAGCGTAGCAGCAAGCACAACAACAAGCGTTGTTGGAACAACAACAAGCACAACAACAAGCACAAATCCTAGTGCAACAACAACAAGAGCAACAACAAGCATTGTTCATCCAAAAGCAAGTTTAAGCCTACTTCGCTCGCCACAGCATACCGATACCATTGAACAATGCATCAACCAATCCATCTATCCAAACCATGACTGCAACACCTCAAAACACATTCATCCCACCCCCTGATCCGCAAGGTGATGTAATGAAACAACTCACGTTGTTATCACAACAAGTGCTCGACCTTCAGTCGCGGCGAACAACCAAAACATCAAGCAACTTGTGTCCCTATCCATTTGATAGGAGCTTAGAAATGAAACCATTCCCTAAGGGATTTGAGATCCAAAAATTTGACAAATATTGAGGAATGGGAAAACCTGAAGATCACATTAAGGAATTCCAGGTTCATTGCATGGAGGTCGCATATGATGATACTTATCTGATGCAACTATTTCCTAGAAGCTTGGCAGGCCACACTATAGAATGGTTCTCTTGCTTACCCGTAGGCATCAGAACATTCCAAGAAATCAAAGATGAATTCATTAGAAACTACGCATGTAACATTGCAATGGATGTCAGTCTCGAAGAACTATACGCTCTAAAACAAGGAAAAAATGAATCTTTTGCTTCATTTCTTCAACGATGGTGATCCAAGGCCAATCAGAGCAAGTGGACCATGCCAGAGGAACAACAAGTTTGCATAATCATCACCGACCTTGAAAGTTGCTCGTCATTCCACCTCAAGGTTCAGGGAATCACCACCTATGATCAACTGATCTCCAAGGCGCTTAGCATCGAAAGAGCCCTTGCAACCCAACCCGTCGAATCAATGCCATATCATGAATAGCAAAAAAATCACCCACCATCAAATTACAATGATAAACCTCATACATGGGCAAGAAACAAAAACATCACTAATGATGGCATCGCCGATGCCAAGGTGGTCATTAGTGGTCCAGGCCAAAATACACCCACACCGCAAATCCAACCATAATTCCAAAACACTCATCACACAACATACCAACCCAATAATCCCAAAATTTATAACCTCAATGAACAAAGAGGACCACCTCAATGCAAAACATACCCCAAACGAAAATACACTACTTTGGGGGAACCACTTGAGGACATCATGAAAAAGGTAATCGACAAAAAACTCATCCAAGATCCTACATTTGAGAACTATCAAGAACCTGATGTCAAACCTCCTTGGTACAATGAAAATCAACTATGTGAGTTCCACAAAATCAAAGGCCACACCACAAACAATTGTATGAGACTCAAGAACATCATCCAAGATCTCATAGAGCCAAAAGGAGATCATAAATGTGGGAAGCACCTCTTGAATCCGGGATCTTAAAATCTACCGCGAATCTAATCTTAGAATCATGGCAACAAAGGAATAACAAGGATAAAGGGAAAGTTAATTGTGGAAGTCATGCATCTGAAATAAATTAGTTGCCTCCTAAATAGAGGAGCCTACATAGTTTATCACCATCAAAGGGGCACCCGTGTCAAAAGATTGTGGAGTCACCACAAGAGGCGGCAGTCACCATTGTAGGATCATCCCAACCAAATAAAGTCCCTGCATCAAAATTAAGTTACGTATAGCTTCATAATGTTGTGAACCCGACTCAAAGAATGCCAACACACATCTCATCATGGGTTAAATTTAAAAATCTCATCAGTGCATAAAAAGATCTTTGAGGAAGCATTAGCCTCATCCACTGTCCCCGCAGACCTCGATGTAGAACAATTCCAAGCTATGGTCGAAAACATTATAACACCTAATCTCCTTACATTTTCTAACAAGATTTTCCTGCCCAACCATCTCACGATCGCGCACTACTCGCCGGAGGTCATTGTGAACAAAGCAAAATCAAAAAGAGTCTTGGTGGATGGAGGTCTGAGTTTGAACATCTGTTGTTCTGTAGCCTCATCAAACAGTTGAAAATATTAGAAGATTCCATCGACAAAGGCAAAGGAATCACAATAAGAGCATATGATGACCAAGAAAGAGCGTCTCAGGGCACAATTAAGCTCCCTATCCAAGTAGGGCCAACACTCATGGAAACCATATCGGAGTCTTGGAACCTCAAATTTCCTCTAATATCCTCCTAGGACCCATGGATTCATGCAATAAAAGCCATAGCATCAACCTTCCACAATGGCATGAGGAATTCACACAATGGAAAAAGGTTACCATCATGGAGATCCGTTTTTCCATACTACTTGCGAACCGAAGCCAAATATTACAAAATCCCCAAGTAGAAAAATGATGAGGGCCCATCCCACATCATACATCAATCGCCCTCCTCATGTCCCACTTACACCAGAGACACGACCATTCCCACCATATTTGATATCAAGCTCATCATCTAGGAGGATGGTTGTGGAAGTTATAGGCTCCCTAAGAAATTATTTTGTGATAGGAGAGTTACCACAATCTCCAAGATCATGAGGACGCCCACAAGAAAATCAAGCTCCCACAGCACAAACCTATCCTCAAAATTATCCTGAATTCACAAGGTGGGGAGACCTTGGCCATGAGGTAATTGAAGTAGATCCATCAAATATGTTGTATCAAGATGAAATACCAGCAGCTAATCTACCAATGGATGAAAGAAGCAGAGGCCTACACATGATGCTTGCGATGGGCTATGACCGAAATCAAAGACTGGGACAAAATGACAATGGACTCATAATACCTATCGTGCCAGAGATGCGACCCATAACAAATCTTGGCCTTGGATGTACCCCTCGAGAATAACCATGCATTAGCGGTAGATGCAGTTAAAATTTGCTAATGTTTCTCCTCAACTGGGTAAAGGTACAGCTACACTCATAATAGTCCGCGGTGAGACACACATGAATTTTATAAGCTGGGCCCTACATTAAGTAGCGGTAATGAAGATACCTTATCAACCTACTGGAGTTGTTTGAAGATACCGCCTGTGTATGATTAATTGCCATATCCTTTGAACCCGGATAGTCAAAATCATGAATCTGCTTAGTCACCACCACCAAGCGATGCGACTATGATAGCGAGACCACGGAGTTCTCGATACATTCAAAAATGATGAAGCTCTCGGGGAATTCATGGATTGAGACAACATTCGGATGGAGATCATAAAGTAGGCTTTATAATGGAGTTGGACACACATGCCTATTATGGGAAATGATTGGATCCTTCATTATAGAAAGTGAAACTAAGAATCATATCCAGGTCCTTGAGTGAAAACCACACTGTGGCACTCTCTGACAAGAAAATGGTAAAAAGAAAGGACGTATCCAATGGTGAAAACCTCTCTGAGGCGCCCGAGGATGAAGAATTCAATCTTCCTCTAAGAGCCTATTCATCAAGAGAATTCAACAGTCTTGGCTGAAAAATGCAACTCAGTCAACCTAGGAATAGAGGAGACCCCGCATATCATATTCTATGCGGAATCACTATTATCAGAAGAGCAAGAACTCCTAGTAGCATTCCTAAAGGAAAGACAAAGAAACTTCACATGATTATCGCGATATGCGGAGCTTGATCCAAAGACCATAGTCCCTCACTTAGCGGTATATCGGATGCAAAACACATCGATGAAGCTTCACAAATGCATCCTCAATTGCTGTTAAATTAAAATGGAGCTCAAAAGCTGTGGATGCTGGATTCATCGACCAATTGATTATCGGGAATGCGTTATGAACTTGGTACTTTATTTCAAAACCCTAATGAAGCTATCGAGA
>VDFB02047230.1:373425072-373531455 GCA_007258455.2 Sequoia sempervirens | reverse complement strand
AATCTTGCTACTTTCCGCATGTATTTTCCAAGATCATATATAACTTGCTTAGCATTGTTGTCAAAGTTGTCTGGGAGAGATAGAGGTAGAACGTACTGCAACAATTATAAAATGATTTTTTCATTATTTTTCTAAAAGTAGTAAACACAATACACTAAAAAGTACATGCATTATAAAAGTGTATATAATATACTAGAATAATTACCTTAGTGAAGGTATTTCAATCATGCATTTTCATCCCTGACCCAAATTCACCTTTCTTTGTTATTATATTATTTATGTTCACAGCAAATCCTGTGGGAAATCAAATTTTTCGTATGACTTCTTTTTATAGCATTGATTTGCTACTCTTTTAATAACCAAGGAAATGAGCTTATATTAATTTGGTCTCCATCCCTATTTAATTGAATGACATTTTTCATTGCATGATTGGCTTCCTGAATGTGACTACAAATTTTGACAATTTTTTCTTTTTCATGGCTTCCATCCAATATTTTCCATAACGTTTCTATTATATTCTTTCCAATATGCATTGTATCAAACAAATGCACAATTTGTAGCTGCTCATAGTAGGGAAACCTACTAAATTGTCTAGGATAACTTTTCAGTCCATGTGGAAACCGGCTATTAATTCCTTGATGACCTTCATAAAGCATATAAGTTAAATAAATTAACAACTACAATCATTGTCAATTACAACATGAGTAAACACAAGACAATATAAAAATATAAATTCAAAACATATCATATATGACAGATAAAAAAATTGATCCGATGTATAACCTTGATGATTAATTCTATTAAATTCCAACTTCCATAGGCAAGGTGTCATTCTTTGTGGTTTTGATGTAGTCTCCTTTTTCCCATTGAAAAGATGTTTTTCAGTATTTTGATACTTATTATTTCTATGGAGGAAGTGCCTATACTCATCAAACACCTACTTTCCTAAACTTGTTGAATGACGAGATTTCATCTTGGGACCACAAATTGGGCATGCAAATTTTCCCTTTGTTTGAAGTCTTGCAAGATCATATATAATTGGATTAAATATGTCAATTTTTATAATTATATATTATAATGAATAGATTATTTTAAAAACATGCATGATATCTACTTCATCAAATAAAATATTGTTAAAGTGCAGTCGAACGTTATAACATACCACAAAAATGTGTTATCCCTGGGGCATCATGAATTTTCCATACAAGCATTACATGGAATTGAATTTTTTTTTGTCCTATTGGTCTAGAGACATCATGCATAGTGATTCCATTCCATAACTTTAGTAACTTGTCGATAAGAGGCTCAATATATACATTCATATCTTTAACTTGGCACTTACCTAGTTGAATGAACATAAACATTACATAATTATTATAACCATTTTACTGCAATATATATAAATTAATGTACATGACTATTGAATGAAAAAAATATGATTCATTATGCAACAAATAAGACAAATGAGATGCTACTACGTTAAAGAAAATTAATGTAAACAAATACCTGGAACAATCATTGACAACATTATGTGCTCCCTCTTTATTGACATCCATGGAGGAATGTTATTTTTGATAACAAAAATAGGCCACACCGAGTAAATAGATCTTAGTTCTCCAAATGGATGGACACCATCCGCTCCCAATGAAAGCCTGATATTACGAGGTTCTTCTTTAAAGTGTGGCCATTTTTCCTCCATGTCCCTAAATGTAGAACCATCTGCATGAATTCAAAGAATGTCATCTCCACTTCTATTCCGTGCATGGTAATCCATAAATTGCGCTAAGCTTTTGCACCTAAATAATTGTTGCATACGTGGAATAATGGGAATATAACAAAGAACCTTGCGAGGCACCTTTTTTGTTAGTTGATCTATTCGATATCTACTAATATGACGTTTTGGGATTTTTTTTGCAAATTCCTATTGTTTATGATATATAATATGATCATTGGGACATGCATCTATTGCTTGATACTCCATTCTGATATCTTTCATAATGGAAAATAAAACTCAGTATGAGAGAGGTAAAACATTTGATGGTGGTAACAAAAATTCACCAATCAATCTACAACACAAAATAATTTGATAATATAAATAATATTAATGGTACATATTTCATCTTTTATTTACTAGTGATGAACTAACAACAATTAAAATAGATGAAAAAAGATGACATATATGACATACCTTAACATCCGTAAGATTGCTATGTTTGATAAACCATTCATAACCTTCAAGTTCAACAACAATACAACATAGAGAAGAGTTGTTTGGGAGCCTTCATAAAGGGGCTCGTATGACTTCTCAAGTACAATTAAATCATGAACATCATGAAAGTCATCTTGATCATCATGATCAGCTCTACCACCAAATGTGTCATGGATCAATGTATTCATACCATCATCTTCAACTAAGTTTTCTGGTGGATGATCATCATCTTCCATAGGATCATTAACTTCATCTTCAATATTCATGACTCCATGTTCGTCTGCTTGAAAAACCACATTCTCCAGGCCATCATAATCCATATCATTTGCCCTAGGGCACCCCACTTTTATAATAATGATAGACACAAATAAACCATGATCATGATCAAGTGATTATATATATATACATATATATATATATATATATATATATATATATATATATATATATATATATATATATATATATACTCTATATATATATATATATATATATATATATATATATATATATATATATATATATATATATATATATATATATATATATATATATATATATATATATATATATATATATATATATATATATATAATGTTAAAATGATATAAACATTTACAAATTCAATCAATAGAAACACATAAAATGAAAAACTTACCAATGGACGATAATCATGCCCCCCTTCAATGTGACCATGCTTCCTACAATGTTTCTCAGCTAATGTGATTAAAATTTGTCTCATCTTTAAGCCCTTACAATTATTGCAAGGAAAATAACATTTCCTATCACCCTTTCCTTTCAATCTAGCCCGCAATCTATCAATTGTCTCTTCATTTTGTTCTAGACTAATATTATATCTGACATGATTTTTCTTTACCAAGATTGACTATTTAGATCTTCAAAAAATATCAAACTCACACTCAAATAATTTTTATTCATAGACAGTAACATAATCTAATAATTCTGATATTTTACACCAAAAAAATTTGGCATGCAACCACCCCTGCAAAAGAGAAGATAGTCTGAAGTTAATGACCCCAAAAAACACTTTAAAATGCTAATTCCAAAACTTATTAAATTCTTATTTTACTATGATTTCCAACTGTTAAAACTCCTAAAATCATAATATTGAACTTGATCACAAACTTCCTACAATGATGGAGGTAGCAACCTAATAAGAGCAAGTGACTCATTCATAAGGAGCAACAAGTTAGAATCATCATTACTAATGTCAATATAGATTTATCCTTTTAGTTAAAGATGCAATGTGTCACTTCTTATGACGAGCTTATCCCTAGGGCCCTCAACATTGAGAGAGCCCTAATAAAAAACAATAAAAGCATTGGTAAGAGCATGATTAGGTTACAAACCCTAGGCCTTCATAGAAACATAAACAATAACTATATAGCGGATTAGTGAGGTTGCAATACCAGAAAGATTGAGACATTTTAGGTAATAAAAAAATCTTGCAATATAAATATTGTAGCCAATAACAAGCACACTGTGTAGCTTAGTGAAATTTGTAAATGCAATCTACGGTAAGAAGAATGAGTCACTTGCGATGTGCCAATCAAAAAGAGGCTGAGCAGTGACAAGATAATAAAGCTCAAACCTTGCATAGTAAAGTGGAGATTTTAATAGTGAGTTTCCTTACCCCCTTGCTAACCATAAGGGTTTTTCAAATGCTTTTGGTAGTGTTAGACAAGGAAAATGCAATCAGGGAATGACTGTCCAAATGAAGTAACAGTGGTAGTCATAGGTTCAATGTTTCTTCTTAGTCATTAATGTATAATGGAGGTAGTGGATTGCATGTTTGAGCAGTGTTTTGAGACTCATCAAAGATGGGAGAATAGTGAATAATACCTTGTGGACTATAAAGTAGTGTCAATAAGGTTGAAGGATCTTAAGAACTACAATACCATGAAACAATGAGTCCCCTGTAGTAAGTAGGAAGTCTATAGGGCATAGTTTTATTTTATAGAAGGATGCTCATGAAAGGAATCTTCAAGTGATAGTGAGTGAGTTGTTTAAGATTGCAGCTGAGGGTGCAATACCTAGTCTTAAAGGAAGTTATCAAAGTAGTAAATGTGCAAGAAAATAAAATCGTACACAACAAAAAATTCACAATGTTATCTTACATAATGCCTTGAGTTTGAAGAAAAAAATCTTATTGTATCTTCATGATGAAAGTGGTGACCGTTAATTGTCAATCACTGGCAACCATGATTTTAAAACATGCTATTGTGCTTATGGAGGTAGCATTTTAAGCAAGGCAGTGAGTGGTGGTTTGGAACAATGGTAGGTATGAAGGACTTGCTTTATATGCATACTATGTAGTCTAGCTTAAGACACCGTTCTTAGAAGAGATTAAAGGTGGATTATGGAACTCAAGGGTTACCGTGAAAAGGATTAAAGCAATGACTAGGATCTATTTAAAAGCCATAGTCATGAAGATATTAAATATTTCATATGCAAAACCCTAGTAGTTGGATTAATGAATATAGTGCCAAAGAGGATAGTGTGCTCGGGTAGATTTAGGAGATCTCCACATTATATAATTACAGGGAAATACATCGTTTATTTAATTTTTTAATTAAAAAAAATCATTCTAAACCCTATATAGGATACATTGATACTTAGAAAGCCTCTGAAGGAATTTGAGATTATGAAAATATATGTTAAGTAACATTCATAAGGTTTAGAAAATCTTGATCACTCTCTAGAATAGCCCATTAAACATGGGTTGTGCTTGAATGCACTACATACTTGATATAACCCAACCACTCTGCATATCAATCAGAGTTATAGGCTCTTTATTGTAGCAAGAGGTAATCACTCTTCGATCATGCTATAATTACATCCTAACTTATTAAACATGAGACAACCTGAATGCAGCCAATGATGATTGACACCTACATTATACAACCTGAATTAACTACATTATATGAGTGCCTCCATTCCTATCATAACATAGCCACATTAAACTTGGGTCACACATGAATGCATCCTGTATTTGTTATAGCACAACTATGCCACATGACCAATAGAGTTATGGATCACATAATTACAGTCACAAGAATGTGTTCCTTGGTTGTGATCTTATGGTGATTCCAGACAACAAAATTTGGACATGAAATTCTCAAAACCCTAAACCTCTAAAAATGAAATTTGATGAGATGTTGCTTTAAAATATGATTTTCAAACCTGGAAGTACAAATCTGACTTCACAACTGAATTCTGCAAAAAGAAAATGACTACCCTCAACCTGGCGATATCTTCTTGAATTTTTTTAGATTTTTCCCAAGAAAATCATCCTTAGTTATCCACAAACTATCTCAAGTAGAGCAAAACATTGTAACAATAAATCAGGCGTGAACTGACTTTTCTTTATGTCAGCCACAATTTTATTTTTTTCTATTTTTCATGTTTGTCAAAAATTTGACGAAAATGATAGAAAAAATTTTGACAAGCCCTAGGTTCGTTGAAATTTTGATGAACTTCGGGGATAAACATTCAAAAAATTGAAAATTACACAATAAATTTTACAAGCACCCGACGATACATCAAATTATACATATTTTGTTGGACAATTTCGTCAGATTTTGCAATCAAATGAGTTAGTGAATGGGTTGCTTTTGACATAATATGTAAGTGGGACACTTTCATTTTGGTTGATGGTAGAGATTTTATTTTGAAGGGATGAAAGAGTTTGTAAAAGTTGATTTATGAGAGGTTCATTACTTGTATGATGAGATGAAAGTAAAAAAGGTGAAAGGGTGTATTTGTTCGAAGGACAAGTGAATGGAATGCTTATCAGTGGTAAAGTGGTAGGAGATATGACATGTGATGCCACAAAAGAACTAGAGATGATAGTAGAAATACCCAAGGAAATAATCACATTACTATTTGGATGCATTGTTATTGTGACTTGAGGGTTGGTATAGGTAGGTATTGAGGCAATTGTTGTGGGAGGAGGAATTTGAGTTCCTCCTTGGCCTGTGACATTGCTTGTAGGACAACTAATTATTAAGGTAAGATGTTTCCCAAAGATTTGAACTATTTTTTTCACAAGGTCAAGGCCATCTTCACTTTTAAACATGTAGTGAATGTTTTCGATAGTAGGGATGGTAATAGTTGAAATGTTGTCATTTTTCCCTTGATGTTGTAAGTTAGCTAGCTCCTCATGAATTTGAATTATGTTTTCTTGTGGGACACTATCATTCCTTATTTCAACTTGCATCACACTACTTTAAGGCAAGGAGTTGTTGAGGGTATGGTCCATACCTAGTTACCTAATGTCAATACTAGGAGTGAAAGAGCTAGACAACCCAAGATCCATAATGATTGTGTTATTGCAGAATGACATAAGTCTCAAAATTCATCTCACTAAAATATTATAAATATGACACCAAATACTCATACAAGGGCTACTAAATGCTAGATGAATGCAAATGCAAATTAAGCCAAGAAAAATGAAATGCATATAATAGAAATTATGGAAACTAAAATAGAAAGGTAATAACAAAAAATAGAAACTGAAAAATAGAACTTTGAATGCTAGAAAATGCAGTGCAAAATATGTAGAGGGACTAATTTTCCAAAGATGGTGAATGAGTCCTAGTAGGGTTTCTTTTCAAAACTTTCAAAAAAATTCAATTGACTTTTATGCTTTTTATGTTGTATGACGTATATCCTAAGTTAAAATGTAGATTTTGTTTGATTTTTCAGTGAAATGAGATGCAAAAATGCAAGCTATATGAGCTTTCACTAATGCAAAATTCAAAATCCTAGAATGCAAATTAACCAATGCAAATCTTACTACAATGTTAATGCAAGCCAAATCTAGGATTATGATGCACTCCAAATAAGAATTATGATGTTCTAAATAAAAGTTCACCAAAATGAAAGGTGGAAATTTTTTTTTCTTTCCTTTTAGGGTTTAGGACCTAGAAGGACAATTTTCACTAACTTTCACTCAAGAACAAACCCTTGAGATCTCAATGCAAAGGGGAAAGAGATATTGAAAGGGGTTTTTTCTAAGGGATAAATGAATACTATTAAGGGATTCATCACCAAGTTTAGACTTGGAACTACTAATGAAATGCAAGATGCAACACTAAACCCTAATATTATGTAAACTTGATTTAGATGGCCTAGAAATGCAAGTAGAAAAAAATAGAAAGATGCAAGATAGAAGGTGTGCACTAGGAACTTGGAAATGATCTAAAGGAGCTCTCAAATGTGGAAAAAATGCTCTCAATGCTGAGTGGGACTCATTTTCCAAGCTGGTTGAATTGTCCAATTTCTAGAAAAAAATGTGTGGGAATAGGAATCTACCAAAAAGGGTATCCAAATCTGCAAAAATATGAATTTTGAATTGAACTAGGACTCATTCACCAAAAGTGGCGAATCAGTCTAGTTAGGGTTCTCTGAAACTTGAAATTCTTATCCTGATCTTCCTTGTCTACTCTATCCTTCCTGATTGAGTTTTGGATCCAAAACAATGATTTACAACCTATAGGTGTTCTCCAAGGTTCCCCAAGGCTCAATGACAACTTTGAAAACTTTGAATGATTTGACAACTTTTCTCCAATCTTTACTCCCTAGGAAATCTATAGCCTAGACCTAAAAATCACACACAAAGGAGAGGGGAAAATGTTTTTGGTTTAGTGGATAGGGGTTTTCCTTGGTCAAACCGCTAGTTGGTAATTAAACCTTGAAATAGAATGAGATATGAATGGAGAATGATGAATGAACAAAATATGATGTTGCAACTCACCAAACCCTAGAAATAATATGTTGCAAGTGTACATGTGCGCAATAGCTCAAATGGATGTAAATATTGACTCTTTCTTGAATGTGATAGATCTTTCATGAAATTATTGCTTGAATCACAAAATCTGACACCACAATTGTAAGCTCTAAAACAACATAGTGCATCAAATATTTGACTTGATGATTGAAACTTGAATGTTGCTCTAAAATGCTTGATAATCTACTCTTGAATTCTCTTGAAAACACTTGAATGATCTTGTTAACTCAAACTTTCTATAAGGATGAATACTTGAATGCTTGGGGTTAAAATGAGAGAAAGAATCTTGTATTTATACTCAATTATGCAATAATTATCAAAATTACAACACTACAAGCTGACATCAAATCTAGCAAGATAAAATCCCACCAAGAAATTTGAATTAATTTTCACTTTGGATAACAAAAGACTCTTTCAACCAAGGTGGCAAGTGAGTCCCACTAGGCCTAAATTTTGGGACCAATTTTAAAAATGTTTAGAAATGTGTAAAACTAGGTTTGAGACCCAAAAATCTATGTGGGACTCATTTTCCCAAGGTGGCAAATGAGTCTCAGATCACTAAATCTAGACTATTCAAGCCAGAAACACATGAATTATGATTGGGTATTGAATTGTCTCAAGATTATTCTAAAAAAGATGCATTAAATGGGGCTTGTGGATGCAAAATAAGGCCAATTAGATCATAAGAGAGCCCAATTATTAATGAAAAGCTTAGAAATGTAGAAGTTGAAAAACCAACTTCACAGTCACCAAGAATCACATGCAAGAAATCACCTATCACATGCAATAGATATTTAGAACAAAAAATAAGAGATGTTCTATAAACCCTCAGAGCAAGTTTCTGCAAGCAAAAATCAGCATAATTGATTATTGAAAGCAATTGTTTTACAAATAATACAAAATCCTTCAAAAAGGAAATAATGCAATAAAGCAAGAAAACACAACCCTAATCTTATCTTGAGAAAAATGACAACTCAACAAGATAAGGATAGTTAAATAATAATTAACGTAGGAAATAAAATATGCCTAAGTAAACTTATGCTAAAGTGTAATTAAATAATTAATTACACCAACACCCCCCCATAAGTGTAACTTAGGGAGAAGAAAATTATTATGCAAATATGTGTCCTGGAAACAAGGCCTGATCAGGTACTCATTTACAAATGCAATGCAAACTAAATCAAACAGGGTAAAGGAGAAAACCACATGGGAACAAAAATCCTCCCCAAAATATAATGCAATAAACTAACTAAGCGATGAAACATGGAGGACCCCATAAGACCCCCCAAGGACATCATCCATCACAAAGATACATGAAAGAAACCCCAGAAGAGAG
Organism: Sequoia sempervirens; assembly: GCA_007258455.2. Classification (NCBI taxonomy): domain Eukaryota; kingdom Viridiplantae; phylum Streptophyta; class Pinopsida; order Cupressales; family Cupressaceae; genus Sequoia; species Sequoia sempervirens. The sequence continues at coordinate 373,522,098 of VDFB02047230.1, read as the reverse complement.
GAAGAAAGAGGCCACAAAGCCCCCCAGAATGAAGTAGCTCCTATAAGACTGAAGAAACCAGATCTCCTAAAAGAAGTGAGAGGGAAGAGGCTGGATGAATGAAATCTCTAGAGGTGAAGTAGGTGTAGCCCAAGATGTCTCCACAGAAGCAGGTGTGACCTCAACAAATGAAGAAGCTAAAGGAGGTGAAGACTCAAGAGTAGCCTCCAAAGATGGATGATCAACATGATCCTATTGCACTGAAATAGAAGAAGCCACATCAATAACAATAGGAGGGGAAGAATATGGAATGGAAGGCTCAAGAATAGGATCCAAAGTGAGAACACCAATGTTCAAGAAGCAAAATATCTCCCCTGAATTATGATGCACACTAGAAGTGTGAGGAACAACTATAGGAACAGAAACACCATCAGTAGAAAAATTGGTGAAGGAATACAACTGAGATGAGTGATCCACTATCCTAGTAGCAATAACTGCTCTACTCTCCAAGTCTCTGATGATAACCGAATCAGGTGTGAACTCCACAGATCTCCCAATTCCTCCATGTGTGATATGATAGATGGAAAGAAGGTTATTTTTCAAGTGAGGGACACACAAGACATCCTAAAAGGAGTGGTCCCCAAAACTAATAGACCCCTTCCCTATAACACTCATGTAAGTGTTGTTTCCCATCAAAAGAGGAGACATAGTGCAAGGCTCAAGTGAAATGAACATAGTCTATGAAGATGCCATATGATGAGATGCTCTTGAATCTAGAAGCCATCTCCTTGAGCCAACACCTAAAGAAGCACAAAGAGAATGTCCCTTAATATCTGATGAAGTATGTAAACCAACTATTCCTATGCTATTTTGTTTGAAAGAAGAAGAATGAGGAGAAGAAGGTGATGCAAACATCCCAGAAGGAAAATCACTCTGATGTTTCTGAAGAATATTTTTTAGCTCATCAATGTCCTTGTAACAATTATGTTCTGCATGTCCTTCCCTCTTGCAATATGCACATGTAGTCTTCTCCTTCCTAAATGATTTTTCATTAGAAGACGAGGATGAATCAAAGGAATCCTTCTGCTGCTCATGAGGTTTGGAATCCTTTGTTTCTATTTCTTTCCTTTTCCTGTAGAAGCCTTCTGATCTATGGGCTCTTGTGATGCAATAAGTTCCTATGAAGAGGAAGAAAGTTTCACCATTCCCATGCAAGCTAACTTAGCTTTCTCTTGAGTGAGAGATGAAGCAAAGTCATCAAGAGATGGCATAGTGAATCTAGTACCAAGTGCATCCATATTGGCATAAAAGCTAGATACAGAAACTAAATAATCTGGTCCAAGCTTAGAAAGAATGGAAAATATCAATTGAGAGTCTTCTTTCTGAACACCTCACTATGACAACTGTAATCTAAGAGACTTGAGTTTGGTGAAAAAATCCTGGATGCTATCAAAATCCCTAGGATTTAAGCCAATAAGTTCATTCTCTAACTAAAACCCTCTCATAGTATCTTACTTCCCAAACAAACACTCTAAAGTAGTCCAAATCTCATTGGGTGTAGTGCAAGACTCAATGTGAAAAATAAGGTCAAAAGAAAGAGACACACATAATGTACCATAAGCTTCATCACACCTATTAAACCACTTTCTCTTTTTAGTAGCACCTATAGGTTCAATTTATGTACCCATGGTTACCCTATACAACCCTTTGTGTTTCAAGTGAATCTCCATTTGTTTTTCCCAACCAAAATAATTGAATGGAGTAAGGGGTGCAATATTATGTAAATCCATGATAGAAAAACAACAGTATATACTCTCAAATAAAAAAATATTCCTCTTTGATCTAAAAAAAACCCTAATTACACGTTTCCCAAGAAAATAACTCAAAAAGTAAAGGCTGAGTTCTAACAAAAAAATTAGATACCTAGAGAAAATTTTGCAAAAATTAGGTCTAAGATCTGAGAAGAGGTCAAAAGCAGCTTTTTGATGCCTATTTGTTTTCGAAAATCCAATAAATGAGGCAAAAGATATGCCCTCTGGAGTGAAAACAATAACTTTGACTTTAGAGGCAGAAAACGACATCAAAATGAAAAAATCAAGAAATGAACCCTCCACCATCAGATCCATCATCGAATTAGCTTTCCGGAAACTATTCATTTTTGAAAAAGGACATCCGTTTGCAAAAGTTATGAGCAAATGAAAAAAATCCTTGAAAACAAAACCTCTAGCACTAATCAGGTGCAAAAGTTTGGCTCCCTTGCTTTGGCCCTCAGTCCTGCATATGACTGCCCGTAGTAGGTGAAGTCTGCCAGTGGGTTTGAGCTCAGCTCTTGATCATGGATGTGACCCTAGCGGGTGCTGAGTCTAGCGGGGGGCTTAACGGAAGAGCTCCTGGTCCTCCAAAGGACCCTGGCGGGGGCTTCAAAGCCCACGGGAGCTGATAATAGGTGGAGTGGTGAAGGGGTAGAGGTAGCCGATGGGAGGCGAGCAGACGGAGTGGTGGGTTGAGAGGAGGAGTCATCGGTGGTGGGCGACGCCCTGGTGGCCGCTTGGCGGGGCTGGGGCGGTGCTTCTTTTAACATTGGAAGCGCAAGTTTTTTAAAAAAAACTTGATTTTTGTGATGAAATCTGCCTCGAACTATGTGCCCTAGGGCCGTATGGCCTTGGGGCAATTTTTTTTGCCTTTTTTTAAGCTTTTGCCTAAATCAACAAAATGAAAGGCATTTCTTGGGTTTTTGGACGCTCTGATCGCGATGGAGACGTCCGTTTGGCCCAAAAATGCACAAAAAAATTGTGTACCCCTAGATCCACAAAAAAAATAGCCTGGCTTCAAACCCTTACACAGAAAAAGACGTGAGAGAATATCTTTAGATCATGAACAAGAAGCAACAGGTTTGGAGCTCTGATACCATGTAGAAGTTGAAAAACCAACTTCATAGTCCCCAAGAATCCCCTACAAGCAATCACCTATCACATGCAACAGATATTCAAAACAAAAAATAAGAGATGTTTTGTAAACCCCGAGAGCAAGTTTGTGCAAGAAAAAATTAGCATAATTTATTATTGAAAGTAATTGTCTTACAAATAATACAAAAGCCTTCAAATACACAATGATGCAATAAAGCAAGAAAACACAACCCTAATCTTATCTTGAGCAAAAAGATAGCTCAACAAGATAAGGATAATTAAATAATAATTAACCTAGGAAATAAAATATTCCTAAGTAGACTTATGCTAAAGTGTAATTAAATAATTAATTACACCATCAAGAAAAGTGTGAGAGTGTGCCAGAACACTTTACAATACTTTAGAATAAGGCAAGATTAAGATTAAAAAGAGGTTTATTTGGTGTAATTAATTAATAAAACCTTAGAAAAGTGTGAAAGCGAGTTACAACAAATTAGCAAGGTACTATTTAAATCCATTAGTTCACAAGGGCCCAAGACCTAATTTGAATGTGTCAACCACATAACAACACTAAATCAAGGCAACATTAGGATTAATTTAGCAACGAAGGCCCAAATAAGTGTGCAAAAATGTCAACAACATTTATTGACACTACAACTACAAGTATCCATCCAACCTTGAGTACCAATGTGTGGGGACTTGTTTGAGTCTATAGAGAGAATTCTTCAATATACATACATAATCAAGATTCCAAAAACATTGAAACTCTTTAGGTTGTTCGATGTAGACCTCTTCTTCTAGCTACCCATTCAAATTCTTGAATGTTGAAAGAGCTAGGAACATCATGATTGCTTCCAATATTGCTACCAATGCAAATTTATCTTCCAAGTCTACCCCTTCAACTTGAGCATACCCTTTACACACAAGTCCAGCCCTATTTCGGATCACTTCACCTTCTTCACATACCTTGTTTCTAAAAATCCAGTTAGTTCCAGTCACATTCTTACATTTAGGACTTCAAAAAATTTCCCAAGAGTCATTTTTCTTGATTTGATTCAGCTCTTCCTCCATAGCTTCTGTCCAACATTTCTCTTTGATTACTACATTATAATAATTTAGTTCTATTTTTAATAGTAGAAATAAAGTTTCTTATTAATTTACCTTCTCAAGTCTCTTTTGGGTTTGAAATCCATATCTTTATCTCCAATAATCTAGTCTTTAGAGTGATTATTTCTTAACATACTTTGCTAGAGTTTTAGTAAAAAAATTTGAATCTTTTCTACTATTTTGGATTTTTTCTTCATCATATTCTACTTTTGTAGTACTAGTAGACTAAATTATTTCATCAACTCTCATATATGCACATTCCAAAATTTTCTTTAGTCTTTTGTTGTAACATCTATATTCTTTAATTTTCCAAGAATAACCATGAAAAATACCTTCATTAGATCTAGAATCAAATTTACTCATATTTTATTCATCCCTTTTGATGTAGCACTTGCTTCCAAATATTTTTATATGTTTAACTAAATTAGATCTTCCTCTCCATAACATTTATGGTGTTTTATTATTCATGCATCTGATTTGAAATTTTTTTAGGATAATACAATAGTTTGAACTACTCTTCTATAGATTTCTGGTAGATTTTCTTGACATAGCATTTCTCTTGTGAACTCCTAAATAGTCTAGTCTTTCCTTTCTACAACTTGACTTTGCTATGGAGTCCTAGGAGTATAAAATTACCTCTAGATCACATGCTCTTTAGAAATTTTATCATACTTATCTAAAGCAAATTATCCATCTATGTCTAATATCAAAACCTTGATTGTTCTTTTGGTTTCATTCTCTACTAATTCTTTGAATTCCCTAAACTTCTCAAATAATTTTGAATTTTGTTTTATAAATGTAATCCAAATCATTCTAGTGTAATAATCTATAAGTAACATGAAACACCTATCCCCTTATAGAATTTTTTTTCTCATAGGTCTGCACATATCTATACAAACTAAATCTAATTCTTTTAATGTACAATCCTCCTTAGATTTTTTTTTTATTTGTTTTCCTTCATGGAATTGTTTACAAATGCTAGATTAAGGTGTCTTAATCATTACTATAACTTGGACAATTCTTCCTTGGCTATTATTTATAATGTCATCAAATTTATTATGTCGCAACCTTTTATGCTGAAGTAAAATTTCTTCTCTTGCATAGTAAGACAATTTTATACATTCATCTCGCTGAAATGATATATTTCACTGTCTTTCTTGCTTCCTTCCACAACCATTTATACAATGCTTGATTATTTGATCTCATAGCATTCAACACTAAATGATAATTTTCAATCTTTATCACACATCTTACTTACAGTTAAAATATTTTGTTTTACTACCTCAACATACACAACATCATGTGTTTATGTCCTACCATCATCAAGACTTAAAGTACAATTCATAGAGATTTTAGTAATAGAATTTTTTCAAAGATTCACATTACCTCCTTCAAATTTCTTGAGATTCATGAAATTACATTTGTCTCCAGTCATGTGGCTTGAGAAAATGTTTCCTATGATCCAGTGACTCTTCTCTTTTAGAGCATGTAGTTTAGTTTAAGAAATAATTGATTCCACTTATTTTTTCTCTTCAAGGACCTTCTATACATTATCTAATTCACAACGTATACGTTCTATGTTGGAATTTTAAGGAGATTGTCATTGATATGTTTGTTGGAAACATGAGCATGATCATATGGGTATGTGCAGGATCATCATGTAAAAAATAGGCCCTTAAGTGGCAAAAAAATTGAATAAATTATCTATATTATTTCAAAAATATGTAAGAATAGAATCTATAGAAAATTGAATGTAGTTTCTAAAATACTAGGTTTTTTTATAAAAAAAATCTATTTGGTGAAAATTTGAAATTTCAATGTAGTAGTATTAGTTTTAGGAAAAAATAAGAAGTGGGTGTTTATAACCACCATAACCACAATAAAATGATAATATTTTTTTATAAGATTTTAGACAGAAGTAGAGGACTCATGTTCAGATGTGATGCATATTTTTTTGTAATTTTTTTCCAAGTAAAAACTTAATTATGAATTTTTTATTACAAGGTTTAAAAAATATTAAAAACTCATATGTATGACCACCTTAACTTGGTCAAAACTCCATGAAATTCAATTTTTCTTTTTTTAAACCTATAGTATATGAAGCATAGAATGTGATGCATGTTTTGGATTCAAAAAATGTGATACTGTTTGAAAGCTATAGATGTTTTTCAATCAGCCTAACGATCATGACTTTAATCATAATTCAAATAGAAAATGAATAATAATTATTTATTAAATTCAAAGTAAAGCATAATTTATATTGGTGGAATTTTGAGAAGCTGCTTTATAAACCCTTTTCATTTCATCAATTTTGGGTAAAAAAAAAATCACCAGCCACATACCCTAAAAATACCCATCATATTGCCACTTTTTGGCCCATCATGATCCTGCACATACCCATATATAGTGTTGTCATTGATGTCAATATTATGTTTTGAGGTCTACATTCATGTGCCACTAGTTTGGTACACATGAGTGATTTTAGATATGGCAATCCAGTGTATAGATATAAGAGTTTTACTATGGTGCAAAACAAATATGTTGGATATGTGACAAAGTCCATATCACAATTTTTAGTTTATAGAGTATCAGTTTTCTGGTTTGCATTGGTCCACCTTGAAGTATTTTTTTCTATAGTTGTAAGTTAATTTTGGTATGTATCCAAGACATCTCAATCCAAAGTTTCATATATTTTTTCCCTCTAGTGTCAAAGATAGAGCTGATAGAATATCAAGTTTGCTAGTGATAGTGTTTACTAATACAAAGTACTTGATTGGAATGGTCTACATTTCACTACAAAATAATATCTTGTTATGAATATTTGAGGAATTGTTTACAGTTTTTAGTTTCATCCATGTTCCAAGTCGTATTTGTGTTTTTAAGGTCTATGTGTCTATGTGTGGATGATCAGATGGTGTATTTTGGTGTTACTTCAACAACGGTGCGGACATAATATGTTTGGGGTCATGCAAATTTAAAGGATGTATTGGTTGGTTATGTGGGAGCTATTATACATCCATCCCAAACTATTTGGATGTGTTACATGTTTTGGTGTAGTTCATGAAGCATGTGTATTTGAATGCTCACCAAAAAAGTCATTTTTTTGTTAGTTACATCAAATTAGGTCAACCTAATTGATGTTATAGGTGTTCACATATGTAATAGTTATAAAGGAAAGATCATTTAAGTGTTGTAGAGAAATAAATGTGAGTATTTTTGATATGAAAGTGAACTTTTAATGATCAGAGTGTGAGTAAGTTATGAATGTAGAGGAGAGAATATTTTAAGAGAAGTATAGTATGGACTGTGTTGATTGAGTGTTTCTAGCTTCAGTGGAACTATGCTCTCATCATATTGTAAATGCATTTGTAGCAGTTGAAATCTTGCAAACAAGGAACTCCTTTCTTCTATCTTTCTCTCATTTTGTAGACAATGAATCCATTAGACAATGACTCCACCTAGAAGTGAGCCTTTCTATAATATGTTATTACCAGTTATAATATATTGTGAGATAATCCTCACCATGGTTTTTCCCTTTTTTTGACTTATCCACATAAAAATATAACATTCATGTGTTATGTGCTTTGATTATTTCTTTCATGGTTTCTTTCCTTATTGAAAATTTAATATGATGTGTGTGATGAATGTTTAAATGCTTAAGTGGTTTTTGAGAATATTGATTCATCCCCCTCTCAATATTCAGAGTGTTCGACAATTGGTATTAGAGCTTGGTTACTTGGAATAATCTTAATCACTTGGGGGAGATCTTATAGGATGAACACATGACTATGAGGAGATATTTTATTCCTCCTAAAGAAATTCCTCCTATTGGATTCATTAAAGAATAGTACATGGTTGACATCAATGGAGAATTCATAATGGACCTTGAAGATTTGGAAAGGATTGAATGTGACAATACAAATATAAAAGAAAATTTCATGGAAGAAAATAGATGTATTAGATTTTGGTTCCTTAGAAGAATATTAACCACTTGGGGAAGATCTTGGAGGTTGAACACATGGCTACTAGTAAATATCCTATTCCTCTGAAATAAAATCCTATAGCTGGATTCATTGAAGAATATTGCATGGTTGACATCAATGGAAAATTTAGAATGGCCCTTGAAGATTGGGAAAGGATTGAATGTGACAATAGAGATATAAAAAAAATTGAAGGAAGAAATTGAATGTAATAGAAATTTGGGAGAGAAGATGAAGAATTTTAAAGAAAGACATCAGGAAGTTAATGAAGGTTTGAAGCAAGAAAATGAAACAATTACAAGTTTGAAAGTGCAAGTTGAAGAAGGAGAAATAGTTGAAGAATGCATGAATACCAAGATAAAAAGAAAATTTGAAGAATGTTCAAGACTTGAAGAAGAAGTTGTGACTATGAGATAAGATCTGGAAAAGGAAAATGTTTAATAGGAAAAATTCAAGAAGAGCTCTAGTTTGCTTCATGAAATGATTGAAAATCAAAAGGATTATAAGAACAAATATGGATTAGGGTTTGAGAAATGCGAAATTTCTAAGGAATATCATAATGATGTTGAAGATAAGAAGGACAATGACAAGCAGGTCTAGAATAAAAGGAAATACATCAAAAGATAACCTATTAGACAACCAAATGCACAAATGTAATCATATTTTACTATTTACTACATTTTTGATATGTTTAGATATAGAGCTAAAGAATGTAGAAGAGAATGAGTCAAAATGCTCAATCTTTTCTCATTCAATACTTTACACACAATATATTTGTTCATAAGACTAGTGAATGTAGAAATTGGATTATGAATAGTTATTATAATGGTATGATGGTTCAATATATAAATGGTTTATGTTATACATGTAATGGATTTGGGTATAATAGTATTGAGTGTAGATTCAAAAAGGGAGTTTTTTTAAAATAATATTATATGTTACTATTGCAATAGATCAAGACATATTTCCAGGTTTCAAAAAAGCAAGAATGTGAAGAATTTCAATCCATTATAGATGAATGATCTAGTGAAGAAGGTTTATCTGATAGAAGTGATGAAAGAGATGGACAAGATCTAGAAAAATAAAGTGGAGAATGAGACTAACATCGAGTCTTTACTAGCATCTGGTGTAGATGTTTCCTTTAGAAATTAAGTTAAGAGCTTTGGCTTAGGGGGAGTTTTAACATAATAAATTCAATCCCCTACCAAAGATATGGTTTTGATTCCCCCAACATGATGGAATAAGGTATAGATTGACCTGTTGGTGAAGACACCAATGGAAAATATCAAGTTACAAAAACTTGTGGAGTGTTTTAAGGTGACTATGCATTACAATTAGGGTTTTACTAGCTTTATAAAAAGAAGCATTCAAGAAACTTTAGGTCTTTTGAAAGGGTTTATAAGTTATTTTCACATTTTATCTAATTCATTTGAAAATGAGCATTTGAGGAGAGAAGAGTCATGAAGGAGCAAAGTGAAGTTCTTTGAAATTAATTTGCACCAAGCACTAGCTGAAAAAATAAAAAATGGTATTTATAATTTGTGTTTATCCTTATGTTTCAAAAGTACTTTCATTATGTTAGAAAATATACATACTCCACAAGTTGTAGTAGTTGTAGACTGACCCCATCCAAAATTCAAATGACACCTTGATAATTCAATGAACTAGGATCTAGATGGCACATTCTCAAGCATTCCATATGGTGTGATTCATATTGAATATGTAATGATTTATATACATGCTAAGTTGGAACAATAAAATCATACAAAGGTAGGTGAGGTATGGGTTAATGAGCTCACTAGAGATTATGTTGAATTAAAACCAAAGTTTGAGAGTCTAGTAATGTAAAACATTGATGTTTGGAATAACATCCCTAAATTTTGTTATATTGAGAATTGGGTTAAATACACTTTGGGTTGAGTTCATGATAGGTTTATTTGGATTGATATACCACATTTTATAAACAAGTAGGCTATTATTTTTGTGACTAGATTGTATTCAATCAGAGTAGTTCCAACACTCAAGTTGGTGAAGAATGAAGTTTTGATGATGGTAACATCTACAAAGTTTCACAAAAGAGCTCTAACAATGAAAAATATTTAAGATATGACAATTAAGTGTGCTTCTATGATGATTTTTTATAAGACATTTTTCCTTAATGGAGTGAATTTTGTGTCAGTAACTATAATTAATACTGCATATAAGATTGTTAAGAGGGGTGCATACTATGACTTATGTAAATTATTGAGATAATTGTTTCTTCAAAATATGCATAAGACAAAGGAATCCCATTACCCCTTGAATTTTGGTACATTTATTATTTGTTTACTACTCTATTTTCTTAAAGAGGTTCTCAAAACCAAAAGCATTATTTGGTTGAAGGATAGACTAGTGGAATTTCATATCAAATACCACCTAATGAGGTTATGTGATGTAGATACATTATAGGAGAATACATTATGGGGTTTCTTAGAAACAATCCAATGGAAAATGCAAGCTAGAGAAATAATTTTGAAGAGAATGGTAGAAAAGTACAAGAATGGTATAACTTTCATGGTGATAAAGGATTTATCCATATTGAAGGTTTTAGAGCCTAGAATAGTTTGGATACTAGAGATGGGATATGAAATAACTGAGGATGAATTCACTGAGTCAAAAAAATTCATGTTGAGAAAAACTAAAGAAACCTAAAAGGAAATATTTGGCACTTATAAGAAGTATAGTGCTATCCACAAAGAGCAGGAAGAAAAATAGACCAAGAAAAGTATTCAAAAGGTGACAACACAAATTACAAAGATGGTGGGATTTTGAAAGGACCAAATGGAGAAAGCTAAAACAATATCTAGTTCTCCGAGAGGCACATACAACACAAGAATATTAGGTAGAATTTCTACCCTCTCTCTAGCTGCACCTAAGTCCTCGAAGAATAATCCTACTATTGGTACAAAGAAAAAAAATCAAATAATGAACCTATAGAGGAAAAGAGTGGTCCATAGAAGTAACTGCATAAGAAAAGGATGAAGGAAAAGGAAATAAAATAAAGGTATGTTGATTTTGAAGAAGAAGAAGAAGAAGAAGAAGAAGAAGAAGAAGAAGAAGAAGAAGAAGAAGAAGAAGAGAAAGAACAAGCACAACTGATTCAAAAAAGGAAATATGCTAAATCTGAAGAAGGAACCAATAGAAAAAAGGTGAATATAGATATTGTTGACACAAACAGTGAAGCTAAGATAGAAAAAGAAAAAAAGGATTCAAAATCCATGTGAGGGAGTAGAAAATAGAGTTTGGTAAAGGACAAAAGTCTCTAGAAGCTAAGAAGAAGAAGAATAATAAGAAGACCCTAGTAAGAAAACTCAATCCCCTAAAGTTGGGAGCATTACTTAATGCAATTGTTGAGCATGAAGTTTTAGAACAAACTACTACTTTATATACAACTATGGATGGCTCTAACAAGTCTATAATAGAAGAGTCTATAGTCAAGTATATAGTTACATTTAATGTCAACATGAAGGATATAGAGATTCAATTTCCTAAAGATCTTAAAAGTATATTATGGGAAAGAAGAGAAGAAGCAATAAACAAGGAAGCAAAGTCAAGGTATTTTTCTTTAGAAAAGATCAGTGCTACTTTTTCTATGACGATAAAGCTAAATTAGCTCAATTTTATAATAAAGAGTTCAAAATGAAGTAGAGAGTGCTCACACTCATGACCATAGACAAATATGATATTGATAGGTTCAGGAATGAGACTCTGGAGAAGGTTTCCAACCTAGAAGAGGAGTTAGGTTTGACTGAAAAAAATGGAGAACAAGTGCATGATGATGTTTATATTCTAAAGGTTAATGCACCAAATGATGCACAACAAGAAGATGCTCTAGAACATGAGCATGAATTAGAAAAGGATGTGCAAGCTGATACTCCTTCAGAAGTAGAAAAAAATATTGCTCAAGAAGAAATTTTTGAAGAGTTACACAAGGAGGATACACAAATAAGTCATATCTCGCATCCTTTAGAAACAAAAAGACTATAGGGGTATGTGCAGGATCATCATGGAAAAATAGGCCCTTAAGTGGAATTTTTTTTTGAAAAATTAGAGTTAGGCAACTTGACATAAATTTTTTGAATAAGTTATCTATATTATTTCAAAAATATGTAAGAATAGAATCTATAGCAAATAGAATGTAGTTTCTAAACTACTAGGTTTATTTTAAAAAAAAGAGATCTATTTGGTGAAAATTTGAAATTTCAATGTAGTAGTACTTAAATTTCAAGGAAAAAATAAGTAGGTGTTTGTCTGACCACCCTAACCACAATAAAATGATAATATTTTTTTATAAGATTTCAGATATAAGTAGAGGACTCATGTCCAAATGTGATGCATATTTTTTTGTAATTTTTTTCCAAATAAATAATTAATTATGAATTTTTTATTACAAATTTTATAAGATATAAAAACTCGTATGTCTGGCCACCTTAGCTCGGTCAAAACTTCATGAAAGTTTTTTTTTTTTTAAATCCTATAGTATGAAAAGCATAGAATGTGACACATGTTTCAGATTGAAAAAATGTGACACCATTTGAAAGCTATAGATGTTTTTCAAGCAGCTAATAAATCAAGACTTTAGTCATAATTCAAATAGAAATGAATACTAATTATTTATTAAATTCAAAGTAAAGCATAATTTATATTGGTGGAAAGCTAAGAATATCCTTTAAAAACCCTTTTTGTTTCATCAATTTTGGGTAAAAAAAATCGTCAACCACATACCCTATACATACCCATCATATCACCACTTTTTGTCCCATCATGATCCTGCACATACCCATTGAGCAAAAATAAGAGATTCTACAAGAAAACAAAAAGAAGAATGAGGTAAAAAAAAAGAAGAAAATTTTCCTCCTCTAGGTTACAATGACAAATTAGTTGATGATGGGAGGAAGACTAAGGATGCATGATCTAGTACTAGTGACAAGGAGAAGAAGGATGAAGAAGCATAAGAGAGCATTGGTGACAAGGAAAAAGTTGAGGAAAAGAGAATTACAAAAAATAAGAAGACAATTGGTGAATCTTTTGTAACCTCTAGAGATTCATTAAAGATCTTATTAGGCATGCATCTATAGTTCCAACTTGTTGTTTCTGCACAAATTTTACAAATTTTAATGTAGCAAGGTCAAGTAGACATGATAAATATGTCCTCCTTGCGTAACTATATCTAGGTGATGCATTACATTCCTTTGCTAGAAATGATATTTTACAAACACATTGGAAGAGTGCAGAGTTGATCGATGTGGCAGTGAAGGTGCTATAGGAGAGTTTTCCTTGTCTAAGAATTAATAATTCCTTATCTAGTGTGCAAAACATAAAGATATTACTTCATTGTTTCAAAGAGTATTCTAGTACCCTTGGGTAGAAATTGGAGGAGGTTAATAAGAAGGTGAATGAGAAAAGGTTGGAAAAGATGACAGATAAATGTTCCACTTCTTATGGAAAACTATAGAACAACCTTAATGACATGCAAAAATGTGTTGAAGAGGTCAAGGATTTATTTCAGTTTTTCTTGAAGTTTTTAGAAGTTTGAGGAGTTTGTAATTTATATGCTTGTTGGAAACATGAGTATAAGTATGAGCATAAGATATATAGTGTGTAGATACAATGATATCATTAATTTCAAAATTATGACCTTGATTTGAATATTAGCATTTAGATAAGTTGGTGATGCATGACTATGCATGGAGATGATAATCTTGTATATAGATGCAAGAATTTTTGATTCGGTGTTGATAGATGAGTTGGATATATGGCTAAGTATCAAAATGCATTTTTTTAGTACATAAAGCATCAATTTTTTGGTCATCATTGGTCTGTATTGATGTATTTTTGTCTACGATTCTGAGGAAATTTTGGACGATTTCAAAGGAGTCTGAATAAAAAATTTCATTTCTTTTGGTCCTCTGGTGTAGAAGTTAGAGTTGTTTGAATATCAGGTATGTCAATGATAGTGTTTTTCCAATACAAAGTGTATGTTTAATTGGTCTATGCATTCCTTTAAAAAATATTATCTAGTTATTTAGATTTGAGGGAGTACTTAAAGGTTTCATTTGCATCTATGTTCAAAGTGGCATGTGGTTTGGAGGTTTGTGTGTCTCTTTGTGGTTGATAAGTTGGAATTTTTTTGTATTAGGTGACTTGTAGTGCTGACCTAATAAGTTTGAGGATGTGGGGAGTTTAATTAAGTGTTGATCCGTTATGGGGGGTCTAATATAGGTCTACCTGAGCAACCTATTTTCACTACAATAAAATTTTTGAAACATTGAAAAAAGTATGTATGTTTGAATATTGAGCCAACAAGTTATTGTGTACATGTTACATCCAATTAGGCCTACCTAAAAGATGTTGTAGGTGTTTTCGGATGTAATGGGTATAAAGGAAAGATCATTTCAATGTTATAGAGTGAATGAGTTGTGGTGTGGTGATACAAATATCAACTCCTAATAATCAGAGTGCTAATGTGATGTGAATGTAGAGAAAAATAGAGTGTTAGAGCAGAGAAGTATCAAGCATGTTGATTCAATATTATGAGCTTCAATGAAACTATATTTTCAACATTTTAAAGATGCATTTGTAGCAGTTCAAATCTTTGAAGTGTGTGACCCCATTTTCTTCTTTCTTTCATTCTATGGGCAGTTAGTCCACAGACAATGAGTCAACTTGTAGTGAGCCTTTATATAATATGTTATTATTGGTTATAGTATATTGGAAGCTAATCCTCACCATGTTTTTTCCCTTTTATGGTTTTCCACAAAAAAAATGGTGTTCATGTGTTATGTGTTTTAATGGTTTCTTTCATTCTTTTCTTTCTTACTAAAGTTTGAATATGATCTGTGGAATAAATGTTTAAATGCTTAAGTGGTTTCAATGAATACTAATTCACCCCACCTCTGAGTATTCAGGGTGTTCAACAATTGGTATCAAAGCTTGGTTCCTTGGAAGAAGCTTAACAACTTGACGAAGATCTTAGAGATTGAACACATGACTACGAGGAGATATCCTATTCCTCTAGAAGAAATTTGTACTGTTAGAATCACTAAAGATGATTGCATGGTTTATATGAATTGAGAACTCATATTATCTCTTGAAGATTTTGAAAAGATTGAATGTGAGAATACAGATCTGAAGAAAATTTCAAAGAAGCAAATGAGATGCATCAAAAATTTGAGAGAGAAAATCAAGAAGTTTAGAGAGAGACATAAGGAAGTTAATGAGTAGTTGAAGTAAGAAAATGAGACAATCACCAATCCAAAAGTGCAAGTTGAAGAATGTCTGAATGCCAAGCTAAAAACAAAATTTGAAAAATGTTCAAGACTTGAAGAAGTTGTGACTTTGAGATCAAATCTAGAGAAAGAAAAGAATCATGAGGAAAAATTCAAGAAGATATCTACTATACTTAATGAGATGATTTAAAATCAGAGGGATTCTAAGAACAAGGATGGATTAGGATTTGAAAAATGGGAAATTTCAAAGGTATATTAGACACCAAAGAATAATAATGATCAAAAGAAGATTGAAGAAAAAAGGGACAATGACAAGAAAGTCTAAAATCAAAAGAAAGAAATCAAGAGACCATCTATTAGACAACCAAATACACAAAGGTACCTATATTTTAATATTTATTTCTATAATTGCAATAGGTTTGGACATAGAGAAAAGGAATGTAGAAACATAATAAATCAAAATATTCAATATTTTTTGATCCAATTCTTTAGATGTAATAGATTTGTTCTTAAGGCTAGAGACTACAGAAATTAGATGATGGATGGTTATTATAATAGTATGATGGTTTAATCCTTTAATGGCTAGGGTTATACATGCAATGGTTTTGGGAATAAGGGTGTTGAGTGTGGATTCAAAAAGGAAAGAAATGAGATTGTTCAAAAGAATTTCATACATTACAATTGTAATAGATCAGGACACAATTAAATTATTGCAAAAGAAAAAATGTGAAGAAGGATAATATAACAAAGAAGAATAATCTGGTGAATAAGGTTGATCAGGTAGAATTGAAGAAAGATATGAACAAGGTTTGGAAAATAAGGAAGATATAGAGATTAAGGCTAAGTTATTGCTAGCATCTGGTGTAGATGTTTCCTCTCAAAACTAAGTTGAGAGATTTGTCTTAGGGGGAGATTTTGGTGAAGATCTTTAAGACCCTACCATTACCTTTTCTCTCAAAAAGTGATACCTAATTGATATATTATTTTTCCTTGAATGCATCACTAGGTTCTCTAAAATGTTAATTGCACTTGTGTTATCACAAAAGATAGATATAGGCTCATCACACACAACTCTGATATCCTTCAATGTATGTCTCATCCACAATACCTACATACAACATGATATTGCAGCAATATACTAGGCCTCTATAGTAGACAAAGAAACTAAATCTTTCTTCTTACTCAACCATGATAGCAATCTACATCCAAGAAAGAATGCATCGCCACATGTACTTTTCTTTTCATCAACACAACCAACCCAATCTGCATCTTTGTAGGAACTTAATGTGATACAAATATCCTTAGGATACTACAAACCATAATCCAAAGTGACTCTTAAATATCTGAATATACTCTTCACTATTGCAACATGTGTTTCTTTATGATCTTCTTGAAATCTAGCTACAAGACAAATAGTATTCTTGATATTCAATCTAGTAGGAGTTAGATATAGTATTCAACCAATCATAGATATATATTTGGTTTGATAAGCTAAGTAGGTGAATCATTATCTTTTCTTAGTTTACAACTAGTCACTGTAGGAGTGCATAATAGTTTGGAGTCATCATTCCAAACTTCTTCAACATCTCTTTGACATACTTTGATTGTGAAATGAAAACAAATTTTATCTATTTGATTAATTTGTAGCCCAAGGAAGAAATTCATCTAGCCAAAAATTGACATTTCAAACTCTTTCTACATCTCCTCAGCAAATTTATTACACATAGCCTCATTTCCACAAAAGATAATGTCATCCACATATACAACCACAATCAATATTTTATCTTCCTCAATTTTGAAGTAAACATTATTATCTGAAGTGCCTTTACTAAATCCTTGCTATATAAAGTATCTGTCCAATCTTGCATACCAAGCTTTGGGAGCTTAATTCAATCCATATAGTGCCTTCTTCAACTTAAATACCATATCCAATAGATCTAAAAATTGAAATCCTTTTGGTTTTTCCATGTAAATGTCTTCTTCTAATTCAACATTTAGAAAATAAAACTTCACATCCATCTGATAAACCTTAAAGTCTTTATGTGCTGAAAATTTCAAAAACATTATGATAGCTTCCATTCTACCCCCAGGTGCAAAAATTCTCCTCAAAGTATACACCTTCCACTTGTGAGTAACCCTTACACACAAGTCTTGCCTTATTTCTTACCACTTCTCCATTCGTATTCAACTCATTTCTCAATACCCACTTAGTTCCAATTATGTTTTTGTTTGCTAGACTCGAAACAAATTTCAAAGTCTAATTTTTCTCTATTTGTATAAGTTATTCTTCCATTGCCTTCATCTAATGTTCATCTTTGCATGCGTCACTATTTTAGTTTTAAATTTAGAAAGTAAACAAAGATTTACCTCAAATTCAACAGTTTTGCTTCATGTCAATACACATTTCCTCTTGTCTCCAATGATCTGATCTTTGGAATGATTCTTTTGCACATAATTATGGGTTTTAGGGGTCTTCTCTGAATCTTCATCCTATTCATCCTACACTTTTTTTTCATCAACTTTTTCTTCTACTTCTTTGTAATCAGGTTCATCTAACACATATCCATCCACTGCAATTGAATTCTATAAGTTTTGATCAACTTTAACATTTGCACTTTCAACTATCTTTCTCGGCCATTTTTTGTAACATCTGTAAGATTTTCTTATAGTAGAATATCCAAGGAAGGTACCTTCATCACACCTTGTATCAAAATTCCCTAAGCTTTTTTCTTCTCTTTTGATATATAAAATTTTCTTCCAAACACTCTAAAGTACTTCACAGTAGGAATCCTTCCATACCATAGCTCATAGGGATTCTTTGTGATGTTAGCTAGCATTAAGTCGAACTCTGTTAATTATGAAAGTAGTAGTATGAATAACTTCTCTCTAGTAGAATTTTTGTATATTCTCCTCTTTCATTATAGTCCTTGAAACTTCTAGAATAGTTTGGTTTTTCCTTTCAACAACTCCATTCTACTGATGAGTTCTAGGGGCAGAAAAATGCCTCTTTATTCCATGGACTTCACAAAATATGTTATACTCATTGGAGGTGACCTTACCACCTCTATCCAACCTCAAATTTTTATTTTTAAATCCATTTCATTCTCAACCATAGATTCAAATTCCTTGAATTTATCTAATGCATTATATTTTTCTCTAAGAAAAGTAACCCATGCCATCCTAGAATAATCATCAATTAAAAAGATAAAGTACCTGTCACCTTGTAGACTTCTCACCCTTGTAGGACCACAAATATCTATATATACTAATTGTAGTAGTCTTGTAGCAGATTGTTCCTTTCCCTTGAAACTACTCATTTTTTTTCCAAATTGACAACTCTCACAAACAACATTGATAGGTTTGTGATTCTCGGTAGATCTCTCACTACATGAACTAAACCAATTCTTGCCAAATTATTAAAATTCATGTGACACATCCTCTAGTTCCATTTAACCAACTATCACTAATATGAGATGTAAAGCAATGTCCATCAAGACCCTTAAGTTAATAAATGTTTCTGTAGACACTTAAAAATGACCTAGGCCTGCAAGCTCTATTTTTACCACTTTCGTTCTAGCATAATTATGACATTTAATTATGTCCTTGGTCCACATTCGATTATAGATTAAATAATTCATAATTATTTAATTAACTCATGTCCTTTTATTCATCATGATTATTAAATAAATAAATTTTATTTATTTATAAAATACGTCATTAATTGTCTAAGTCTTCCTCTAATTAAATAAATTTCTAAATTTATTTAATAATCTTTATTCATTTATTCTCCTTGATTATTAAATAAGTGAATTTCATTTATTTATTTAATATGTCACTAATTCTCATAATTAAATGAATTCATTAACTTATTTAATTACTGATCATATCCTCTCAATTAAATAATTATCTTAATTATTTAATTACCTAATTTAACATTTCTCTCATTTTAAATAATTTAATTATTTAAAATGATTTCACATTCTTAACTGTCAGTTCATTTTAGTAAATAATCTGAAAATCGATTATCTATTATCTCACAAAATCCATATTTTGAATTAATTTAATTCAAAAATGGTAATATTCTTCCAAAAGTCAAGCAATCGAGTAGATTCTCGATTTTCCAAATCTGATCTTCATTTCAACTCTTATCTTCTTGATTTTTCAAATCTCACAAATGAGGCAGTCTTTATATTCTTGATTTTTGAAAATATTTATTTTTGAAATTAATTATTTCATCTATTCTCCATCGCCGATTCGATTCTCTCAGATGACATCTCGACCACTTGTTTAAGGATTTTTCCCTAACCCTGATTATGGATTATCAGATTAAATCTTGTCATCTGATTTTAGGTCTTTGTCGAAAGTCAATCTCATCCATCCAAGCAAAATTGCATTTTCTATAAAATGCTATTTTGCTCACATTTTGAGATTACACACAGATTTGGTTATTCTGAAACATTTATGCATAGAGTTATTTGGCATTTTAGAGTCATTTTATCATAGGCATAGTCATAGACATTTATTTCAAATCCTTCAAAGCTTGTTTAGGACATAGGCATAGTCAAAGGATTGCTCGTACATTCAATCTGAGGGCAACACATCAACCAACAAGTTAGAAGTTGTTATGGAGGTGAACCATGGAAGCTTTGCAAATCGATTGGTATAATCGTTTCATTTTATTTTATGCTTTCTTTGTGCTTCATAATTTCTTGGGGTTTATGCTTACCATTGATTTGATTAATCTAATAACCTTACAAAATTTACCCTTAGATACATTGGTGAACCCGACTCTGTATTTCTTTTATTTTTTCGTGCAGCCTTTTTTTTGGTTCTTTATCATTTTTGTGGGTATAGGTACAGAGCAACGCATTTAAATTTTATCATGATGCATATGATGCGTCACGATGTATTTATAGGCTCAAACACTGCAATTGCTTTGATGTGTCACAATCAAAGTTTGGAAATCCATACCTAAACTACCGAGTCGCATTAGCAACACAGAGCGACACATTCGCTCTGTTGTGACGCATTTTCTTGGTAACATTTTCTTATTTTTGGCATTCAGGTTTTTCTATTTTTTTTGCTCTTTTTTGTTCACTTTCAAGTTTTTCCAAGCATTCTAGTTTTCTTTTCTGCATTTTTCCTAGCATAGATTTTGTGTTACTAATCTTAGTTTGTAGCGTGTGGCAGTTACATTTCATGGGTCCAAGACTAGTGGATAAGAAACTCCTAACTTGTGTTTTTGCAGGTTCGAGTGTCAAAGAATAACTACCAAGCATTGTGCCTTTCTTTTTCTTAGATTAAAATACATTTATTTTTGGTGCACATTAAACAAACTTCTTTTTCTACTTTGTTTGAATGTGTTTGCAAAATGGTAGGTGATTATGCTCTCACCTTGTGAAAACTTGGTGATCAAAAAACTAGACCCATTTTTATATGTTATTACCCTCATGACTTAGTAATCAAAGTATCCTCTCTCCTTGTGCTTTCAGGTGATCCTGGGTGTAAGAGAAACAACTACTAACTCTAGAACTTGGGCCTATTCTGGTGGGAAAAAGTACTTACCCCAGGATGACTCAGACCGGTAGCACCCTGAACTTGAGGGACTTCTAGCTGGTATACAAAAGTGGATTCTTGGGGAAATCCCAAGAATCATGCGTATGGTTCCGACGAGATGGATCCAAAAGGGGACTCTCGCCGCATGGATCATGCCCATACTAAACACCTTTTTTTTCAGAGGCCAACCATTCTTCAACCATTGCTTGGTATAGTGCAGGGTACAGTTTCATGCCCGAAGACACTCACTACTGATCCCCTTGTGTAGAGATAGCAGTTCTTGGGAAGTCACTACCCAAGAATTCAAAGTTGGTGTGCTCAAATGATGTTAATGAGCCATGGAGGGGAGCCAATGGCACCAAAATTCTAAGCTATCCACTCTCGTGAAGGAAAGGTGTTTAGCACTAATTTGAGGTATATCGGTGGGCTATACCAAGTGTACAAACCCTTGGCCTATTGGCCTATTGGCCTATTAGGATTGTACTTGTCTTATGTGCGCTTTCTTACACTCAAAACATTGTGCTTGTCAAGTGCTTGCTGGATTTTTTTTAACATTATTCACCACATTTTCACTTTTGGACAAAACATTCAACATTAGACATATCAGATTTTCTCTCAAACATCAAAAACTTCAATTTTAGCAAACTGTGTCGCAAGTATTGAAATGCAATTGCTCTATCAAACCGCATTTTCCAAATTTTGTAATGCAATCGCACTGTTAAAACACATTTGATCCTAAAAACACCGCATTTGTCCACGTCGCAACACATATGAACCTCACAGAACCACATTCACAAAACTTAGTCTCATTTGTCAGTCCCAAAGCCCCATTCACTATACCGAAACACATTCACAATTATGTGACACATTTGAGGTCTCAAACGACGCATTTGCCTAACATAAACAAAATCTTCATACAAAGTCCAAACTGAGTCTAAATTCTGTGAACCTTTTGTCAGACACTATTTCCAAAGGGATTTTGTCACAAACCAACTTTGACATTGCTCAAAATTTTCCAACCATTAGTTCGCATTCGTGACCATAGGCTTCATCCTTCAAATATTTAGTTGCATACATTAGGCATTAGCTTGATCCTAGGTTTTAATCCCTTCATACTTTGGATTAGGTTAATCTTAGCACAATTTGCAACATCATTTCTTTCGAAACTAGGTTATCTTGGACTTAATCATCATTCCCTTTTTCAGTCATTGTCCCTTTTTGTGAGATTTTCCAACTCAACAGTCTAGTTAGGAAAACTCACTAGTCATTTTGACCTTGTCATTTCTTCATTTTCACCAAGTCCTTTAGTAACCTAAATCGAAAAAAAAGATTGAGCTTAGAAGTGTTTAGGTATCATTTTCTCCAAATTGCATTCTAGTTTATACCTTGCATATTTTATTCCCAAAAATTAAAAAAATATTATTCATCCTAATTGTCATTTTGAACCTAGACCTTGCATATTGTCATCTTTGCATTTAGTTGTCATCTTCATTTGAGAAATCTCATTTTATGGTGGAAACTAGACTCCAAAAACAGAAACAAAAAATGGAAAACTTTGGACAAGACTCCACTTCTAATGTCAAAAATAACACGTATGACCCTAATTGGACATTTGATGACCCATTTGGAAATGTGAATAATCTACCTCTCACGACCATACCATCGTCATCAAATAGTCATTTTGAACCATTCTTACGTAAGGATGAATATAGACAAATACTTGAGGAAAACCTAGAGGTAGCATCACAAGATCCAAAGGCCTCTCAATTTGTGGAACAAATGGTCCTATATGACAAAGACAGATATTTGGCCATACTCTTAAGTCAAGGAGCTAAGTTACCCCATGGATTTGACATTAACATGTTGAGATCAACATCTCCTGACCCTAATGTCAACAACGAACATAACATGTCAAATAGTGGTCAACCTCCACACACTACAAGAAATACCTTTTTTGATGCTACAATGACCATGAATGCTACCTCCAACATTCCAAACACCTCCAATTTAATGATCACAATTTGTCATAGTACCCACAATATCAATGACACCGTCACAATTAGCTAGAACCATCTTTGGCTCCTCGGTAGTGTGGGAAAGTTATTCCAATACTCTCTTTACCACTATGGTAAATGCCACGGGGGCATCATCAAGTCATACAAATCCTTCATAGACAACTACGTCTAGTACCATGAGTACACCTTTGTCATATCATCTCATTGGTATCTCACAAAATCCTTTGGGGGGAGGTAAATGATGTATCTTTATTCAAGAAAAAGAACAAAATGTTATTTCAAACCCAACAATTTGGACAGGGTAGTCAAAACACATAGCCCAAGGCATCATCCACACATCAAAATGTTCATGGTAACCATATTCCCCAAATATTGACCCAAATGGCTAGGGGACACATCCCATATTCATACTCACCAACATACCCCCAATCCAGAATTTCAACACCAACAACACGCAAATCTAAACACATCATACATGTCAGAATAATCCATCCCTCCAGAATACACCAATATCCACACATAACAAATGAGGACCTTAGGTGTACCAATCAATCCTATGTATGGGACCAAAAATGACCCTATAATCAATGCCTTACAAGCAAAACTGATGGGTCTAGAGAAGACCATAAAAAACATACAACTATCTGGAAAAAAATAAAAAGTGTCATATGATCTAAATGTATATCCCTTTAACATGAGCTTATACATGCCACCATTTCCTTTGGGATCTGTGTCACCTAATTTTACCAAATACAAAGGAAAGACAAAGCCCATCGAACATGTCTATGAATTTGGAACTAACTATATGGACATTGCCTATGAACAAACGTACTTGATGATACTCTTTTTCCAAAAGTCTTGCAGGTCCTGCCCTTGAATGGTTCTCCACCCAAAAGGATATTGAAACATGGGATGAGCTTAAACACAAATTCATAAAAAATTATGCGTACAACATTGACATGACACATCTATTACTAGCTTATGCAATCTCAGGCAAGAGGATCTTGGTGAAACATTCATTCCATTCTTTCAAAAATGGAGAAGTCTAGCTAGTTGGTGTCACATCAACATTCCCGAAAAGGAAAAGTTGGACATGTTCATTCAAACACTTCTAGGACCCTTAAAATATGCATTGCAAGTGCATTGTTGCACAACCTTCATGGACCTAGTCGAAAAAGGTGCCCAAATTGAGAAAGCCCTTATCGCAAAAGGAGAGCTAAGATATGGTCCAAAAAAAAAAATGTACATCCTCCCACTGACAAAAACAAGTACTGGGTCAAAAATAAACATGTTACAAATGATGGTGTTGTTGACGCCAAGGCTGTAAACACTATGGGTCTTGTACTAGCCCTGAAAGGGGTTCAACAGCAAAAAAAACCAACAACGATATCGACACCCCCTACCAATGTCCCTTCAAACAACCAAAGTGGCCAATACAATCAAGGAAAATACCGTCAAACAAGACAATTCTCCAGGGGTCACACATACACTCCCTTGGGTGAGCCCATTGAAGAAGTCCTCAAGAAATGCCTCTAGAATGGCATCATCACACTTCAAGAACCAAAACCATATGACCCAAGAAAATTCAAACCAACATGGTGGGAGAATAATGCATTTTGCGATTATCATCAGGCAAAAGGACATAAAAATTCTACCTGTCAACAACTGAAAAATCTAGTATAAGACCTTATCGAGAGTTGTATCATTGAGGTAGGTGGACAAATTTTTTTCTCTAATTCAGATCATACCATTCATAAGAACCCACTGCAAGACCATGGTTCTAATAATGCTTCCACATCAGGTCCACAGATAAACAATAATCAAGCCAATTTTTCCCGTGCCAAGTATGACTATTCTGGTGGACCTATTATAAATAATGTCTGAACTGATGATGAATACATCAACACCATCACAGTCAAGAGATCACCCCAATCCAATGCTACTACTTGAAGTGGCAAGGTCACCATAGCTGGTTTTCCTCTCACTAGGTAACCTAAAATCACCATACTTGGGCCATCTCCTAAACAGTCACAACCCACCTCGACCACAAAGCAATGGCAACCCAAGAGTCAATTTAACCTTATCGACCAGCTTGGCAAAACTCCCGCGGAAATTTCCATACTTGAGCTGCTCCGTATCTCTCCCATGCATAAGGCTATACTGGATAAAACCCTACAAGATTCATCAGTCCCTAAGGATATTGATGTCAACCAGTTTGAGACCATGGTGGGATATCTCACTACACCTCACCATGTCACCTTTTCTGATCAAGACTACTCTTCACCTAAAACTAACCATAATGATGCATTACACATTGAAACTTTTGTCCATAAGCACAAGGTCCAAAGAGTTTTAGTAGATGGAGGAGTAGGATTGAACATATGCTCCTGGAAACTAGTTAAGGCTGTAGGATTCTCTGCTACATGTGAAGATCCTACAAAGAGTATAGTGATAAACACATATGATGACAAAGAACGCTCTTCACGAGGTGTTATTTCTCTTCCTATAAGAGTGGAACTAGTCATTGTGGATACTACTTGCCAGGTCCTGGATCTATAATTATCTTACAACATATTGCTCAGTCACCCATGGATTCATGCATTAAAAGTTGTTCCATCCACATATCACTAATGCTTAAAATTTCCATTTCATAACACAAAAATCACTATATATGGAGACCCCAACCCTTTCCAATATTGCACCAACCTAAGGGGTACTTATGCAAACTGAGTGCCTATTAATCGAGAAGCACCTAGCTCCTTTTCTTATAAATATGTTGATCCATCCACACTCGCATCATCTTCCACATCCACTCCATCCATGTCTTCCACCACACCACCATCTTTTGAAAACCCTAAGGTTGAAACCACTATCAAGATCCAAGACCTTGGCTATGGAGAATTCAAACTACATACAACATATAGCATAACAACAATACCCAAGTCTCTAAAGGTCTATGGTCAGCCATGTTTTAGAATGGAACCCAAAGAAATTTTCAAAGTTTCACAAAAAATAGTTTTCATCAAACGGGGAGACATGAGTAATGAGGACCTTGCCGATATTATAGGATGGATCTATAAGGAAATGGTAGACCTACCCCCATTACCAGTTAAGAAATATGGCAAGGGATATGAAATGATGAAGGCCAAAGGTTACGATGGAACTAGTGGCCTCGGCATAAATAAAACTGGATGAAGAGAGCCCATAGAATCTTTCAAAATACCAATGTATCTTGGATTACTGTATGGATTGCCCGAAAATGATGACTGACGTACCACTGGGCTTTCGAGTGAGCACGTGAATGCTTCAGTAAGTGTTGAGACCACTAAAGAAACCTTCATCGAAACTAACTCCCAAGAGTGGGAATTTGGCTCTCAAAGATCCTTAAGTGACTGTTGCCTCGATGATTTGTTTGTCAAAATAGGGGAGCTTACCTCTGAATAAATTTTTTGGCAAAAATTTAAAATCGATCGGGCACCAAATAGTCATAGTTCCATTTCCTTTCCCCATGACATACAAGACCCACCACCTAAATTTCCAAATAACGCAGACAACAACAACTCTTAGTCATTCACACCTTACTTTGACAACGAATATGAAACAAGTGAAGGGGAATATTGGATAAATTCTGATGTGGAATTAGATGATGATAATTTCATCTACAATATCTTTGAATCTGTTTGCATACTTTCCGCATCCTCCCTTCAATTCATCAATGTTGATGATGAAATTTCCTTAGTCTATCCACAATTAATTGATTGGGACCAACAAGGCCTGCCAGTCCTGGACACCTTTCAGAATGATGAGGCTATTGCATAATTTATGGGATTACGTGAGGGCATACCCAGTGGTGATCACAATGTAGGATTCACTATTGATCTAGATTGTGCATCCTACTTCAGCGAGACTGCTCCGTCCTCCAGTCACAAAATTAAAAATAAAAATAAAATAAAAAAATGAAACGTCTTTAGGTGAAAATTTAAAGGCACCTTTTGATGACAAAAAAGTAAAAAAAAGGATGTATCTATGGGTGAAAACCTCTCTAAGGCGCCCAAGGATGGAGGACTAGAATTTCTTCCCTTAACACAATAGAAATTAGCTATGCTCATAGAAGACACCATAGAAGACAACATATCAGCAGTTGAAGATCCCAAAATGCTCCTCTTTGTTGCATCATTGACTAAAGAAGAGAGACCAAAATTTCACAAATTCTTCACAAAATGTCAAGTCAACTTCATATGGTCCTATGCTGGCATGCTAGGGTTAGACCCAAAACTGGTTCTACACCATTTTCCACTATTGCATAATCCCAAACTAGTTAAACACAAGCTACACAAAATGCATCCTCAGGTCGCTCTATTGGTCAAGGTTGAGTTGAAGAAACTTCTAGATGCTGGGTTCATATGGTCTATTGATTATGCTGAATGCATATCTAACCTGGTGCTAGTAACAAAGCCAAATGGGATGATCCACGTCTACACAGATTTCAAAGACCTAAATAAGGCATGCCCAAAAGATGACTTTCTTTTACCAAATATTGATATCATAGTTGACCTCACAATAGGATATGAGATGTTGTCCCTCATGGAAAATTTCTCCTGCTATAATTACATTTGTATTTCCCCCAAAGACCAGCATAAAACAACATTCACTTGCCCATGGGGTACATACTATTGGAATGTCATGCCATTTGGTCTTAAAAATGTAGGCACCACATATTAGAGGGCTATGACCACAATATTTCATGACATGATGCATAAAATAATGGAAGATTACGTAGATGACCTTTTGGCTAAATCAGTAACAAGAAAGGATCATCTAAAGGTGTTAGACACAATTTTCAAGAGACTAGAAGAATACAAAGTCTGACTGAATCCTAAGAAATGTGTCTTCGGTGTAACATTAGGTAAAATCTTGGGATACATATTTTCTTGAAAAGTAATTGAGGTCAATCCAGCAAAATTAAAATCCATCATGGACATGCCGCCACCTAGAGGAATCAGTGAACTCAGAACCCTACAAGGCAGGGCACAATCTATTTGGCACTTCATAGCCCAATTGGCTGATAAATGCCAACCATTCCAATATCTTCTGCGCAAAGGTGTCCCCTTTGTGTGGATAGATAAATGACAAGAAGCCTTTCATCACATAAAATACTACTTATTGTCACTGCCAGTCCTCATGCCACCCATTCACGAAAAGCCTTTGATATTATACATCTCTACCACTAATTCAACACTAGGGGAATTGCTAGCACAAAACGACCAAGAAGAAAAAGAAAGAGCTATTTATTACATCAGTTGGACATTGGTCGGGTATGAATTGAACTAAACATCAATTGAATGGGCTTGTCTAGCTGTGGTCTTTGCAGCACAAAAGCTAAGAAATTATATGTTAAGCCATCAGCCACAACTAGTAGCAAAGATTGACCCCCTCAAGTATTTGTTAAGTCAGGCAGTATTAACAGGATGTCTAGGAAAATGGGTCATGATTTTGAGTGAATATGATATTCAATATGTAGAAACAAAGGAAATAAAAGGACAAGTCATAGTAGACTAGGTGGCTGATGCACCTTTACAAAGTGATCACCCGTTAGTTGCAGATTTTCTAGATGAGTCGATATTCCATACAGAACCAAAGTCTCCCTGGAGGCTATACTTTGATGGATCACACACTAATCATGGCTCGGGGGTAGGAATCTTGTTCATCACCCCTCAAGGAGACTTCATTCCCAAGTCTTTCCACATAGCTTTCAAATGCACAAATAATGTGGTGGAATATGAGGCACTGGTTATAGGACTTAGAATGGCAATAAAATGAAAAATCAGAGAATTACATGTCTATGGGGATTCTCAGTTAATCATCAACCAAGTTAATGATGACTATGACACAAAAGATGAGAAGCTAATTCCCTACAAATGAATGGTTGACATTTTTCAAACGTACTTACATATGGTGACTTTTGAACAAGTTTTGAGAGCACAGAACAAAGCGGAAGATTCCATGGCTACAATAGGCTCTCTCCTCGACATTCCAAGCAATATGCCTCAGCTGGAATTCCTAATAGAACAATTGTTGGTCCCTACCTATGACATTCCAGAGTTAGAGATGGTCTACAAACTTGTTGGTCTTAACTCTCCTTGGTACCAAGATATTTATGATTACCTTAAGTCTCAAACCATTCCACCTAACCTATCCAATAACCAAAGGAATTCCTTTATCCAAAAAGCTACAAGATATGCCATTGTCAGTGACACCCTTTATCGTCGTAGCTTTGAAAACACCCTCCTTAGATGTCTCGACACCAACGAAGCATGTACAACCTTACGCGAAGTACATGACGGTATATGTGGGTCTCATTTGAGTGGTCCTACTCTAGCCAAGAAAGTAACAAGACTTGGGTACTATTGGATGACCATTGAAAAGGATGCAATAGAATATGTCATCACTTGTTGCCAATGCCATATTCATAGTGATTTGATCCATGCTCCAGCACAGGAACTTCGGCCGATCACCTCTCCTTGGCCCTTCACTCAATGGGGACTCGACCTCGTGGGTATTATTCATCCTACATCGTCTAATGGCCACAAATTCATTATCACTGCCACTGAGTTTTTTACAAAGTGGATTGAAGCCATCCCCCTGACGTACATAACCAACAGACAAATATCCAAATTCATTCTTAACTACATCATTTTCCGATATGGCCTTCTAAGATCCATCATCATTGAAAATAAGTGTTCGTTTAAAAAATAAGATGTTCATGAGTTATGTGAGTGATTTCACATCCAACATCATTTTTCATCTCCGTATTACCCACAAGGAAATGGTCAAGTTGAGGCATCAAATAAAACAATTGTTAAAATTCTCAAAAAGACTGTCAATGATGCTGGTCGTGACTGGCATATTCAACTCAACCCTGCTCTATGGGCTTACCGTACTAGCATTGTACGCCTACAGGAGCCACTCCTTTTTCCCTAGTCTTTGGAGTTGAGGCCATCTTGCCCATTGAGGTTGAAATTCCTTCTTTATGAGTCTCCCTGAAGGGTTTAACTGATGATGAGGAGTATAGACAGTCACACCTACACAAGCTAGAGATGTTATAGGAAAGAAGGAAAAATTCCCTAAACCATCTACAAGCGTATCAGAACCGTCTCTGTCACAGTTACAATAAGAGAGTCATGGTCAGGAAATTTTACATTGGTGACTTAGTCCTCATGCAGAACCCTAAGAACCAGGCTGACAGAGAAAAGCCAGGAAAGTTTGAACCAAACTGATTGGGTCCTTACGTCATCATATCTTCTTTTGGTTCTGGAGCTTATTAGCTAGTGACTCTAGATGGAGAACAACTGGCATAGCCTATCAATAGTTTACATCTCTAAGAGTTCTACGCATAGCATCAGGAGATTAAGCTGAAAAACTGTAAATTACAAAAAAAAATGAAAAATGGTAAAAAATCATTGCCTTGATGAAAACCTGGAAAACAAGCATCTTGGTAGCACAAAAAAATAATAATAATAATAATAAAAATGATAAAAATAGTAAAGAAAAATGATTCGTCCAACAGTAAAAACCTAAACAGGTGCTTTGGATAAGTGGCATGGTGAAAACCTGGCAAATAGGCACCATGCGTAATCAATCATTGCTTTTCCATCTACTGTTACTTTGTCTACCTTGGCTTTGGATGAACTACATTTTCCATTACCACCACAACATCTGCCATGACATCATACCCTTCCTTTCATGGTTGATAAAAGGTTGACGTCAAGTCCTGAATACTGTCCATCTGGTACCCCAGGCACATCCCTTTCATGTCCTTTAAAATTGGCTAAGTCTTGGACTTAACTAGGGGCCAAAATTTTTATCATGTAACTACAGTATATGTCACGTATGGTTTTGGAAATTGCCAAAAAGTCCTAAAAAAAGATAAAAACATCACAAAAAGTCCTGAAAAATGACAAAAACATCACAAAAAGTTTTGAAAAAAGAAAAAAAAATCACAAAAAGTCCTAAATAAAGACCAAAAACATTGCAAAAAGTCCTAAAAAAACCAAAAACATCACAAAATGTCCTGAAGAAAGACCTAAAAAACTGAAAAACGTCCTCAAGGAAACCACAACAAAATGTCAAACTGCTAGAAGAACACAAACACAGAGTCATCTCTTCTCAAGTCCGTCATGTCAATCAGTCAATCTTCGTCATTCATCTGAACTACGTTGTCTCTAGGAATTTTCTATGTAGGAAAGACTCTTTTTCGAGTCCTTGAGACATTAGGTCAGTCCTTTTAGGTTCATCAAAATAAAATCATGGCGCAATCTTTTGTCATCAAGACAATGTCATTGGTCATGTTGAACTACGAGGTCTCTGAGTGTATGACATAGGCAAGGCCATTTGTCGATGATCCCCCAAGGCCACACTAGGTCAGTGCATTAGGTTTCATGGCATTACACTGACAAACATGTCAACAGTATTCAAGTTAGGAACAATAATCATCCAAATGGGAAAACTCCTAAAACAAAGTATGGAAATCATTTATTCAAACATGACAATCACATTAGCATATAAAAAAAATTTGACATATGGTCAACACAAGTCAAACTCAGTCAAAACAAGTCAAATGATAATAACCTATCAAACTGTCAACTCTTGGTTCACTTTCAGATGTGTCCTTCTGAAAGATAAGCTCTGTGATTCATGCCTTAGGATGTGTCCTTCCTAGGAATCATCACTATCATCCCACGTTTTGAGGGATCCTCTTGACATCTAAGGATCACTCCTCTGGACATCAGTATTCTTCAGATGTGTCCTTTAGAAGAACAAAATCTGTCATTTATGCCTTAGGATGTGTCCTTCCTAGGCATCATCATTTTCACTATCACCTGGCATTTCAAGGGATCCCTTTTGACATTTAGGGATCAATCCTCTCGACATCAACATTATTTAGGATGTGTCCTTCCTAAATTTGGAAATCTTTGACATTTGTCATCTTGGCATCGTCAAAACCTTGACACCCTGGCATCTCGACATCATCAAACCTAACACCTTGACATTAAGATAATTGACATCCAGACAAACTTGGCAAACACTTGGCACTTGTCTTTTGACTTTCATCATGTTACTAGTTTTTTAGTGAGATCCTAGCAACAAGATTTAGAAAAATAGCAACGTATCATGGTTGTCTTATCTTGTCTTTGGGTTTAATTATCATGTTACTAGTTTCTCAGCGAGGTCCTAATTTTGAGATTTTGAAAAAAAGCGATGTATCATGATAAGGGCTATATTTTGTATTTTTAAAATCATGCTCCTAGTTTCTCAAGGATGTTCTAGAAACATGATTTAGAGAAGCAACGACATTTCATGAATTTTCCTTCTTGTCTTTTCTGTTTATGGTTGATTATGACAAAAGACTAGGGGAAATCACACTCTTAGTATGAGTCGAGATCATCCTTGTCTGTGACTGCTTGTATTATGTGATGGTATGACCTTGTACACCTTGATCTATGTCATATCATGGTGTTTGTTGGGAATTACAATAGTATGCCCAATGATGATTAAGAGCAATAATAATTAAAGTCCTATGGTAAATTTTTGAAGGATTTGGTCTAAGAACTAACATGCATCTTCTCTCGTCGGTCTGGTCATCTTCTCTCGTTCATCTCATGATGATATCCTGTGACATACAAAAACATAAGTGCATACATGATCATCTAAACATTGCATTAGGTCCACACATACATCATCCATAGCATTAAATCATATAACATTTCATTGTATATTGCATTAACATTAGCATAAACATGGCATCCATTTACATAAATACATTATGCATCACAAAATCAACATAACATATAAATAAGTATTGCATCATCATGGCATCATATCATAAGTAAGAATCATAGGAAATCCATCACAAGACATAAATAAATACCATCATACATCATAAATCAACATCATACATAATGAATCACATCACATATATTATAATGCATAAATCAAATAGCATCGCATAACACACATGTGGCCCACATCAAAATTCCATCATCATATAGCATCATCTCAAAAATATACAATGTCACAGGATAGAGTCAACAAATATCCTAAAAATGGAGCTCGCAGGCTCAATGATATATACATAATGTGTCATAACAAAGAACCAAATGTAGCAAACATACACCTAGGATAGGCTATGATCATCCCCTCTTGGTGAAGAGTGTGCAGCTAAAGATATGTGACTGGCACTGAGATAAAGGGTGGACCTATAGTTGCCTCTATCCGTGCAACCAATGGAACTGATATTGATGGCATCATCTCCACGGTAATAGACACCTGTCATGATACAGTGGCCTGACTCTGAGAGGCCGAAGAATTTTCCACTGGTGGCTGCCTCTATACCAATCTCTACCCTGAACTAGTGGACTCATGACTATGGCTCAAATGATGACACGAGGCATGCATGTGTGAGTGGTGGGACTTGTGCCCTGATGTGTGCCCTGAGGAGGTGGATCCTCCTACACTAGTATGGCTCCTGCTGCCTCTCCCACTCCCTAACATGTGACAACTTCCTATCCTCATCACTTGGGAGGCACTTCTTGATCATATAGAGTCTTGTACTACCCATACCTAGTGCTCACCTTGGCAAGCTCATGATAAAATGTCCCTAGAAGGTCATAAACATAATGCTACAAAGTCCATGCACCACTATGTTGAATCCTGTTGGTGGATCACTACCCGATTCTGCTCTACTCGAGCCACCTCTAGCTCTGCGCACAGTGCCCTGACCTCTGCCACACTCTCATCTAGCCTCCTCTAAAGATCGGCCACCCTCTAGTCTGTCATGGAATTCTAGGGCAATGTTGATGAGGAAGGTATCTCCTCCTCTCCCTCCACCATCCTATGTCTTAGGAGTCTCTCGGCCTTATGCATGGAATCATCATCATCATCATCATCATCATCCTCTGCAACATCCTCTCCACTGACTCCCTCATCCTAAGGCACATCCACATCCTCCTCCTGTCTCTCCTCCTCCCTCTCCTGCCTCGGTTGCTCCTCCTCTTGTCTCTCCTCCTCCCCCTCCTGCCTTGGCTGCTCCTCCTGCTCTTGCCTCAGTTGCTCCTCCTCCCCCTCTTGCCTCAGTTGCTCCTCCTCTCTCTCCCCCTCCTTGGCCACCTTTGGGATAACATCTAGTGCCACTCTGGCCACACGTAGTTGCACCCTCCGGCCCTACCTCTAGCCATCTCTCCTTCAGCTTCGACCGTCTCCTCCATCATCTCCATCATCTCCATCATCTCCACCCCGCCCTTCATCCCTTCCAACATTCCTGGCCTCCATCTCTCCCACTTGCCTCCATTCGGGCCTCCATCCCTTCCCATGCCTCCATCCCTCCCCTGGCCTATGCCTCTATCACTGTCTCTGCCCCCTCGCCTGACTCTCGGTACACAAGGTATAACTAACCTCCTGTCCATAGGTGCTGGCCCATCGGGATGTGTTAGTGGCACTGGTCTATGTACTGTCACCATAGATCATAATCTGATGTGGTCTCAGGATCTGCAATCCCACCTCTCCATCCCCACTACTGGGCTCCTAGCCCATCGATCTACTGCTCGAAATAGGCTACTAGAATCGCTGGCCCCCAAGCTGACTCTCTAGAAGACCAAGCATACTCGGCTATCCCTATAGGTACACCCTGCTGCTCTCCAAACTATCATAGGACACACTATGGAAGGTACATCTCTATGATCAGCTAGCTTTGCACTGTCCTCCCAATTAGGTATTGATACTATCGGCAAAGGCTGAGATGGTCCACCTCATCATCCCACTACTGGTAGTCTCTATACGGCCTCTAGATGAATGAAACCATAGTATCAATCTAATATCGAGACCAACCTATCTCAACCATACATGTCTGCTGCAGAGCACTAGCATAGTAATACACATAGGGCATCCCCTTGGCCAGCTGCGGTCTCAGAATAGGTGGATGAAATATCGCTATGTGCTCCCAAGCCCAAATCATCATCAGTGTGGTACCACATGAAATGCTCTCTACCCTCCTGTAGGCAACCTCATGAAGCTGGTGGTAGAGTGTTCCCAACAAAGAAGGCCCCTAGGAATATACTTTCCTATCTCGTCTCATCCCCAGTAGGACGTCTCCCCAACCAATAGGGAACCCATGTCTGTGATGGTTAGGAATAAATATCTCACCAATCAGTGTCGCTAGGAATGCATTGAAATGAGCATAATGCTTCACCATAAACTCCCACCATATCTTGTAACCCTAGATGTCGAGTCCTGCTCCCTCATCCTAATAGTATGTTGTAAAAGTCTGATGACCATGGCGAGGGTCATAAATGATCTGCTCTCCTTAGATTGGCAGGTGTAAAATACAGTAGACGTCCTCTAGGGTAACTATCGCCTCTCTCATTGGAAGGTGGAAGGAACATGTCTCTGAATGCCACCACTCACATAAGACAGTCAATAGTCTCATATTTTCCTGAACAACAGGCATATAGGAAGTATAAAACAAACCTAGTGACATCAATCATCGTCGCTCTCGCAGAGTGAGCTGATCAACAAACCACAAAGTCGATGGTCTGCTCTCTCACATGTATATGGGGGAAATCTACCTTTGCAGAAAGCCAAACAATGTGTCAATACCTTCTAGACAATTTTCAGTATCATCAAATAGCATTTTAAATTTGAAAAGCATCAAAATCAGCCCTAGTAAAAGTCAAATTCAAATGCATTGCGTTGACTGCACTTGCATCGTGAAACAATGGTTGCATCATTTCTTACTTCAAATGTATCAAAACATATTGATTGTGTCGAGATGTATGACACATGCATCACTCAAGAAGGAAAATGCATCGTGCAATGACACATGCGACGTTCTAACTTTTGAATGCAGCTCAAAAAGGCAAATGCATCGCACTTTTTTGGCAAATGCATTGCAAAACCTTGGCCTGCCCTAAAAACCCTTGCACTTGCATCGCAATGCATCAAATGCGTCGAACATGAAGTCAAATGTGGCTAAGGCGAACGCATATGCATCGTGGCGCATTTGTTGTTCACCCTAAAACATTGATTTTAACATGCAAAACGAAAAAATTACAAAGGGGGTTAGGGGTACATACCATTGGCTCTGAGCCCTCTACCCACTTGTAGGTCTGGATGATCTTGTTGCGGTGCTCTATCATGGAATCACCATCCTCACTATAGTCCTCTTCGCTCTGAGCTCTCAAATTTGCAATGTGAATAGTGAAAATAAGTTGACTTTTACCCCTTTGTCAACCTATTTATAAAGTCAATTGTCAACTAGGTTATTACTGGAGGCTCCTTTGACCAACTTTGAACACCCTGTTGGCTGCCTTAAACATGTCAGAATCCGAAACAGTCTGTGCCATCATTTTTCTGGGACCCTTTCCAAATTTTTCTATTGATGACCCAAAATTTGAAAAAAATTCCTGAGGGGGCATTGATACTCTACACCTTCACTAGGGCATGGCTCTGACTTATTTTCTTTGTCACAATGCAACATGCTACATTATGACAAAGAGGGGAAAAATGTAGACACTTAAAAATGACCTAGGCCTGCAAGCTCTATTTTTACCACTTTCGTCTTAGCATAATTATGACATTTAATTATGTCTTTGGTCCACATTCGATTATTGATGAAATAATTCATTATTATTAAATAAATAAATTTTATTTATTTATTAAATACGCCATTAATTGTCTAAGTCTTCCTCTAATTAAATAAATTTCTAAATGTATTTAATTATCTTTATTCATTTATTCTCCCGAATTATTAAATAAATGAATTTCATTTATTTATTTAATATGTCACTAATTCTCATAATTAAATGAATTCATTAATTTATTTAGTTAATAATCATATCCTCTCAGTTAAATAATTATCTTAATTATTTAATTACCTAATTTAACATTTCTCTCATTTTAAATAAGTTAATTATTTAAAATTATTTCACATTCTTAACTGTCAGTTCATTTTACTAAATAATCTAAAAATTGATTATTTATTATCTCACAAAATCCATATTTTGAATTAATTTAATTCAAAATGGTAATATTCTTCCAAAAGTCAAGCAATCAGGCAGATTCTTGATTTTCCAAATCTGATGTTCAGTCCAACTCTTATCTTCTTGATTTGTTGAATCTCACAAATTAGACAGCCTTTATCTTCTTGATTTTTGAAAATCTTTATCTTTGAAATTAATTATTTCATCTATTCTCCACCGTCGATTCCATTCTCTCATATGACATCTCAACCACTCGTTTAAGGATTTTCTACTAACCCTAATTAGGGATTATCAGATTAAATCTTGTCCTCTGATTTTAGGTCTCTGTCAAAGTTGATCTCATTCATCCAAGCAAAATTGCATTTTCTATAAAATGCTATTTTGCTTACATTTTGAGATTATGCACATAGCTTTGGTTATTCTGACACATTTATGCATAGAGTTATTTGGCATTTTAGATTCATTTTGTCATAGGCATAGTCATAGACATATATTTCAAATCCTTCAAAGCTTGTTTAGGACATAGGCATAATCAAAGGGTTGCTCGTACATTCAATCTGAGGGAAACACATCAACCAACAAGTTAGAAGGTGTTATGGAGGTAAACCATGCAAGCTTTGTGAATTGGCTGGTATAATCGTTTCATTTTATTTTAAGCTTTCTTTGTGCTTCATAAGTTCTTGGGGTTTATGCTTACCATTGATCTGATTAATCTAATAACCTTACAAAATTAACCCTTAGATACAGTTTCCATTTGTTCTCTTACCAACAACAATCATAGTTCCAAATCCCTTTTTGATCTCACATGTTTCATCCTTAAGCACAATATTATATCCTTTACAAAAAAGTTGTCTAACACTCAAAAGGTTATGCCTTAAACCTTTAACATAGTAAACATTGTTAGTATTATACTTTCCATCAAAGCTAATTGAACCTATTCCACAAACCTTAGCTCCTAAATCATCTCGAATGTTAACTAATCCTCCATCATACTTTTCAATTTTAACAAACTTACTTTTGTGTTTAATCATGTGATTAGAGCAGCCATTGTCAACAACCCAATAATTCCTATCTTCTTTACCATGAAAAGTAGATACCAAAGTACCTTCAACCTTATCCTTAATCTTTGGAACACCTTCCTCCACACAAATTTCAAGGTTAGCAGAACTAGATTCTTCTTTTATAGCCAAATACAAGCATTCATTATCATCAAAGTCTCCATAGTCAAATTCATCATCAAAAATACCAACATCTTCTCTAACATAGCAAGCTCTTTTAATCAAATTTCCTTTATTTTCCTTATTCTTATTTTTTACATCTCCCTTTGAACATCTTGAAGCATAATGTCCTATATCACCACAACTAAAAAATTTGAAAGGTAGTTTACCTTTGTACTTACTTGTGCCCTTCTTCATTCTTCTTACAAAGTTATCTTCCACATCATCAAGATCTTCTCTATTTGAATCTTCAACCTTCTCTAATTTACTAGCCTTAAAAGCAGTCTCTACTTTCGTACCATTCTTCAAACAAAGTTTCCCCATTTTAAATGCAGTTAGTGTACCAAATAATTGATCTCTGGAATACCTATCAAAATTTGCAATTTCCTCAATAGTAGATACCATTTCACTATAACAATCATGAAGAATTCTTAAAACTTTCTTTATTACTTTAGATTCTTTAATTTTTGCACCAAGAGCTCTCATAGTACTGACCAACTAATCAATTCTTTGTATGTAGACTTTAATTATTTCATCCTCATACATCTATATCATTTCAAACTATGCCTTCAAATTCCACAAATTTTCTTGTTTGACATTTGGATCTCCTTCATAAATTCTTTCTATCTTATCCCAAACCTCTTTACAAGTCTTCAAACTCATAACTTTTACTAATTTAGTATTTGAAAGACTTTTCACAATAATAAATCTTTCCTTAGCATTTATTTCATGTGCCTTGATCTATGCACTTGTACTTGGACCATTTTTGAGATGGAGTATATGCAGTCATATAAGCCTTTTCAGTATCATATCCTTGAGCTTCCAGATGGGTAAAAGAACAAACCTACGTCACAATTTATAAAGGAATCGACCAATAGCAAAAAAAACTCTAAACTTCAACCACATAAAAGTGGTCTTCATGTTTTGAATTTCAAAATGATGTAAACTAATGAAATGTAGAATTTTTGACGAAGTTTATTCCTATAATTTCTTAAAAAAATGTTTTCATTATTTTTTTATCAATTTAAGAACAAATTTTGAAATGGTCAAAATTTTAGAAAAAAGTGAGATTCACAGGATGTCAAGAAATAAATTGAAAAAAACTTAATTTTTCCTTTAGTTTTTTTTCTCCAAATAGGTATCTTCAATAACTAGTGTATAGAAAAAAAATCAAATTTTGATGTATATTTTTCTTGTAATAAGATTTTAAAGTCAACCATGTCAGAATTTGACAGTTTTCATGGGACGTCAACTATTTTTTATTTTTTTAATAATTTTCAAAAAAGAAAATATACCCTTTTGAAGAGGACTCTCTCCTCTAGTGTACCATATATATTTTTAAAAAATTTAATATGTTTTACTATTTTGTTTTTAATTTCTAATTAGCCTCTTTTTTAACTTTAACAACCTACTTGTACTATTTTAAAAATAAAATATGTTAAAGCTAATCAAAATATTTAAAAAATTACATATTCGGATTCACCACTTTGAGTTCTACAAAAGGGTTTTTTTCTTTTTTTCTTTTTAAACATCATTCTGACTGAAGAAATACTTACTTGAAGTTGAAATTTTTATAAAATTCTAAGAAAAAAATGAGTTGGCTGCCAACTAGGATGCCACATAGACAATTTTAGTAGAAAGGGTTTTAGTAAAACCCTTTCTATAGAAACCCACACATAAAATAAGCCAATTTCAATGTAGGAAAGGGAAAATTTTAATTTTTTTGGATTTAGTTGAAACCTTGTGTGCCACATATAGGCCACATGGTTGTGGTAAAACCTATTTGACTAAAAAAAATTTGGCCAAAAATGTTTCACTCATGACTATTTATTGGGCTGAAAGTGTGACACAACTTTGTGCTTTTACCTAGATATCCTTCCATCTTTGTCTTCTAGAGTGCATAATATGTGCCATCGAATGTAGGGCATTCCAAAGCAACCTTGTTCACCATATGGATCTACCTCAAGTGGTTAATCTCTTTTCTAAGAAACCTTGATCTAATACCAATTGTTTAATGAACAAGACAACTGAGAGGGGGGGTGAATCAGTTGTAGAAAATTAAAACTTCTAAACCCTCAATGGTAATCAAATCCAAATTTATTCATTAGACCCTTATTTTTTTAGTACATGATCAAATATGAAATGCACATAACGTGAACTAAAATCACAACACCACACACAAGAGAACACCAGATTTACATGGAAAACCCTATTAGGGAAAAACCATGGTGAGGATTGGCTCACAAATAAGTAATAGCAAAATAGGTACAAAATAGCTCATTACTAGAATAGGACACACTGTCCAAAAAATCTCATAGCTAGGGCTTGCTACCTTAGAAATAATAGAAGAAGATAGAAGATATTTTACATAGAGAATAATTCTCAATGCAACAAGGAATCCACCACAACTACTCGCACACTTATGCAGTGTTGCATGAAATATTTTGGATGCCTTCTATTCACTTCCTTCAATAACCCTAACACTAAAATTCTCACTGCCTCACTCAAATTCACATCACCCACATCACTCACATAAATCTCACATATTTATTATCTTCTCTCATTCATCTTAAAACACCATTACACTTATTTATATCAACTTCATCTTCAAAATAATTCTCTAAGGCCAAAAACTATCTTTTCCACTTACAAATTCAAATTAGGTCAAAACCTAAATGTTCTTGTAGTGGATAGGAGTGAAGATGACCTACATAAATCCTTAATTAGGACCTAAATAGATCCAAACATGATTCAAAATTCTTTCATAAGTCTCACATGTAGTGTTAACACAACATCAACCAATATCCGTATTAAACACCATAATAATTAAGTACACGCTTTCTTAAATCAGTCTGTAACTTTCGTACAGCATAATTCACTTGAGCACGATCTAGAATAATCCAAAAATTAATTAAGATTCATCAAACACTTCATCCAAGCTTTCATCATACGAATACTTCATCTCAAATCAACTGGTAAACCTTATTCACATATTGACAAATGAAACTCACTTTGTAATACACCAAATCAATTAAAATATTGAATATAGAAAGATTCAAGAATTATAAGGAACTTCCTAAATTTGCACAACCTGAAGCCAAACAATAGAGAAATGCAAATAAAATACATTTCTCTCAGGCAACAAAAAACATCATTGAAAGACTAGTTCACATACTGGTGAAAATATCTCACGCCATACAAAGATCCAAAAAACCAAATTTAGAATACATAAACCACTAATAATTGTGAAAAACATATGAGATTTGCATAGGAATAGCCTCAACAAAAAATAAATGTGGAGCACAATACCAAAGCACACTCTGACCACTTGCACAACACTATTTACTCTATTTATCAAATTTTCTCAAAAGTGCTTGGAAACAAAGTACTAGAGACATCATCTTAGCTATTTACTTAATTCAATCTTATCTATAGACACTAGAACAAAAATATAGCTCCATGTACTCACAATACTTCCTCAATATCTCAAATACACATGCACAACCTGTAACAACCAATTTTACTCTTTTTCATAATTTTCTCAATATCCTTGATGTGCACCAAAATTCCTTAACACATAGTTGATGTCAATGACAAGACCAATCTATAGAATTCCTATTGATATCAATGACAACTTCATATTTGCAACACAATTTTGATCTAAGCAATGTCAGTTCTTTGAAGTAATGCAACAAGTACCTAGCTTCAAATAGAGGAAAAATATATACACCTAAAGATTTCACTTATTAACACCATTTCTCTTCTAATTCATCTAATTCCTCTTTTTAATTAAAAAATGTTCAATTATTTAGTTAAATTCACTATTTTCTCCTATTAATCGAATAATTTATTTTATTTGGATAATTCATCACCTTCACATTAATTTTCTTCCCTTTTGATTAAACAATTTAAATTATTTAATTAAATGTTATAAACCCTCTTTAATTAAATAATTATTATTTATTTAATTAAAGTTTCTAACTCCTCAACTTGCACAATTAAATGATTTTTTAAATTAATTAATTGACTAATATTCCTCCAATCATTCAAAAAAATATTCTCATGGAAT
Source organism: Sequoia sempervirens (assembly GCA_007258455.2). Taxonomy (NCBI): domain Eukaryota; kingdom Viridiplantae; phylum Streptophyta; class Pinopsida; order Cupressales; family Cupressaceae; genus Sequoia; species Sequoia sempervirens. The sequence goes on along the minus strand of VDFB02047230.1, from coordinate 373,479,968 downwards.
ATTCCCTTTTCAAATTCCAATTTCTCTCTCCATATGGAAATATCTCCCACATGCTTCCTAAAATGAAGGGATCTATTTAATCTCTCAAGGATTATGGACCCTTGATTAAATTCTTGATCGATTCCTTTATGAATTTCCCACCCTTCATCTAATATTTTATCCATGTATTAATCTCTAATCTAATTTGTTACATTGATTAGCTTTTTGAACCCTTGCCCTTATTTCAATCTAAAAGTCTATAAATACTTCTCATTTCAACATGATTTTCATTCACAACCATTTAGAGCACCCCTAATCTACTAAAATTACTACTCACCCTTGAGCTTTTGAGCATATTATAATTACCATTATCAACCTTCACCAAGATTTTGCATCAACCTCAACAATGGATAAGGAAATTTGAGCAATCTAGCATTCAACCATCACTCAATTACACTGAATCCACAACGAGATTGTTGGTTTGCATCTTTAGTTAGTTTGATTAATTTTTAATTTCATGTTAAATAGGTTTAAATAAATGTTAATTAAGTTTGTAGTCTAATTTCATTGAATATGGCTTTAACTTGGTCAATTATCTAGCTTGATTATTTCAATTCTCTTATATTTGATCATGTTCACTACCCATGTTACATTATTTATATCAAAACAATTGAAAAGTGATCTTATTTATATTAAATGATCTGTAATTATTTAAATTTGAATTTAAATATATAAGAGCATTATTGATTTTGATCTCCTTGTAGATCTTTAGGTTTGGTTCTTGATTAGAGAAACTAAAAACATCTCTTACATCTCTCAAAAGATCTTGATTTTGAAAGTTTACAACTACAATATAACTTATTTCATTTATAAATATAGTAGTATTGATTTCCTTCGAAAAAGCGATTTTTCCTTTAATTACTTAACAATTTTACATATGCTAAGAAAATTATTCAATTTGCTTTTTGTTTTTTTTTTAGGTAAATTTCTATAAGAGAGGATAACACTCTTTCTATTATTTTAAAGGTCCAAATTACAAATTAAAAATTTAAATTTTATGACAACCTCATATTAGATATATTGATTTTTCACTTTATTAGAGGATCTTAAAGTCATCAGATGTTTTTGTTTTGTTGAAGTCATTTTCTTCCTCTGCACCTCTATCAATTCTTGTTCTGTTGAAGGGGATGCATTGCTATTTTCCACTTTCAAATTTTCACCATCCCAAGATATAGAAAAAGTTTTAGTTTTATGTTACAATTTTATAGTGGATGGAGAAACTAGCGTGAGTACCTCTTTTGACATCTTGTTAGGCATGACCTCTTGAGATAGATGAGGAAAATTTGGGACATTTTATTGAGTTCTAGGGGAAGGAATAGCAACATTCTACAATGAGGGAGAGATTACATAGTGATGAGATTCCATCCCATCCCACCAATATGACCTACTAATGGGGGCAGCCTTAGCTTGTCCCCTACCATGTTGTGCAATGGCATTTTCAGTTGCAAAACATATCCTGCACCTAAACGAATTTTTTTTGTAATATATTGGTTGATGTTAGCATCTGTTGCCAACTTTGAGAAAAATATCTTCCAAAAGACCTTTTGTAACATCCATTTGGATGCAAAGACGTGCAAAATTTGAGTTTTCATAATTTATATTTTCCTTTGAGATGTTGTGATACATACCTAGCCCATTGCCAATCGCCTTCAAACTTGATCTATTTCCCAAAACTGTGGTGGAAGTTAAGGTAAACGAACCCACAAAAAAGAAAAAGAGAAAGTTTTTTGTACGCAAGTTAAACATAGGGAACCAAGGTTTCATACATAAGAAATCAGCTTGGTAGAATCAAGGCCCAGTGTTAAGAATCATTTCTTTATCTTTTATAGACTAGAATTCCGAATTAAAAAATCCTTTTGCACAAGGATAGATACTAATTTCTTCATCCAAATAATCTTTCTAGAAAAAAATTATCCATGAATGAAGATGAGATAACTTTTTCCATACCTTCATAAATCTACAAACAATGGCCTAGGATTGTAAATAAACTTCTCTATCACCAACAACACTATCCAAACAAATATTTGGGGCATTCGACGAAAGATGGACTGAGAATGGAGAGTTTTGATTTGCTCCACTACAAGGAGAGGGAAGATTAGAAAGCATAATATAAGAACCTACATACTTTTCATATGCCTCCAAGAAACCACCAAATGGGCCAGAGGTCAATCCTAATGCAACCTCATAATTGCGCTGCAATTCTTTCCTTGTAGATTTTCCCATTTTACTAGGAATTCAAGACCCTAAATCCTGCGTAGCAACCAACCTTGGCAAGAGTCCTTTGCATCACTTTAGCTCACCAATTCCAAGGTAGGGGGAGGGAAAATGAAAGAGAATTATAAGTGAAGTCACCAACGACATTCGCAGGGTTGAAGGTCACAGTTGTAGAATGTGCCATTTTTTAGTTCATTTCTTAAAATTATTCAATTTGTTATATTTAATATTAAAACATTAATTAATTTAATTAGAAAGTTTATAATAATAATTTATAAAATAAATTTATTTTCACAAGTAACCAATTTCCAACTAAATAAATTTCTCCTAAACATATTTCATGGGAATGCTTGGTCTAGAATTCAACTTCTTTATTTAAATTAGATTGGGGTATGCGCAGGATCATGATGGGCCAAAAAGTGGTGATATGATGGGTATGTGTAGGGTATGTGGTTGATGAATTTTTTCTTACCCATTGAAATTGATGAAACGAAAAGGGTTTTTAAAAGATATTTTCAGCTTTCCACTAATATAAATTATGCTTTTCTTTGAATTTAATAAATAATTATGATTCATTTTCTATTTGAATTATGACTAAAGTCCTGATTGATAAGTTGATTGAAAAAAATCTACAGCTTTCAAATGGTATCACATTTTTTGAATCTGAAACATGCATCACATTCTATGCTTTGCACACTATAGGATTAAAAAAAATATTGAATTTCATGAAGTTTTGACCAAGTTACAGTGGTTAGACATACGAGTTTTTATATTTTTTAAAAGTTGTAATAAAAAAATAATAATTAATTATTTACTTGGAAAAAAATTACAAAAAAATATGCATCACATCGGAACATGAGTCCTCTACTTATATATAAAAATCTTATAAAAAAATATTATCATTTTATTGTGGTTAGGATGGTCAGACAGACACCTACTTCTTATTTTTTCCCTCAAATTTAAGTACTATTGCATTGAATTTTCAAATTTTCACAAAATAGATTTCTTTCTTTCTTAAACAAACCTAGTAGTTTAGAAACTACATTCAATTTTCTACAGATTCTATTCTCACATTGTTTTGAAATAATATAGATAACTTATTCAAATTTTTACATCAAGTTTCCTAACTCTGATTTTTCTGATTCTTTTACTACTTAAGGGCATGTTTTTTCCATGATGATTCTACACATACCCTAAATTTAGAAAATAGATATTGGGCCTCTATATCAATTACTAAAATGGAAATAACATTTATTTTTTCTTTGGGAGGATGGATATGTCTTAAGCACTCGGCAGAAAAAAGAGTGGGGGTGATCGTTTGAAAATTGTAGAAGATGAAGGCGATGAATCAGATGATGAAGTGGGTGGAATTTGGTTGTTTGGTACTTTGACCTTGGATTATGATGGTTTTCCTATTGTGCTTAAGGGGTATGTTTGTTTTCAATGGAGTGTTGATTATTTGATGGCTCTTCACTTGTCTATTGTACAGATGTTTTCTATTGGGTGTGGGTCGCTATTGTTCAAGGTTTCTTTTGCTCCAGTGTTTGCGAGCTGGGTTGTTGTTTCTTGTGCTAATTTTCCCCTAGGTTGTCTTCGGAAGTCTTCTTTGGCTTCTTCTATGGCTTCTAGCTCCTCATGGTTGTGGGTGGCTCTATCATTTTGGTCTAGTTTCTATTGGGGTTTCATTTGCCTTGTGTTTGGTTTGCTTAAAGTTGGAGGTTGAGCATTGGGTGTTCTTTTACCTAGATCTTCTTTGTTAGATGTGTGGTGGGGTGCCTATTTGCTTCTTCTTGCAAGATTCTTTGTCACGTTATTATTGGTGTTGGTATTTTTTGTTACCCCTACTCTTGTGCTAGGTGTGGTTTTTGGGGTTCCTATAGTGGGTTTCTTTGTGGTGAGATTCTAACAAATTTTGGCACCCTATTTGGTATGTAGGTTTAGATGTTTTTAATGGTTTTTCCTGCTTTCTTCTCTTTCTGTTTGCATGCTTTCCTTTCCTTGTCATGATTTTTGTGGGTTTTAGTGCCTCTTTGTTGGAGCTTTCTTTTGTTATGGCTTTGCATTTATGCTTCTATGGGATTTCCTCTTTGATGGAAGATGTGGGCTTTGGTTTTTCTTTGGTATATTTATCTGTGGATATTTTTTGGCATGTTTTAGACCTTGACTGGCATGTAGTGTCGAAGGTTTTTCTTCATAGTCTTTCTTTCTCTCTACTCTATCTATTAGTAGGGTTTCCTTGTCTTGTCCTACTTCTCTCAGGTCCCTATGGCTCTCCTTTGGTCCTTTTCTCTTTGCTTGGTCATGAGGCTGATCTTCTCTAGGATCTACTTTGTTGTAGATATGTTTCTTTTTTTGGCTCCCGTGAGCAGTGTTTCTCGTTATGTTTTGTGTCTATGGAGTCCTTCGTAGAGTGGTTCTCTACCCTCCATATTTCTACTATGTTGGAAAAATTTCATGGTGTGTTGAAGAGGTTTGTGGTTGCTGTGGTGGTCATGGTTTCTTGTTTTTTCTTGTTGGATGGTTGGTATTCTGACTACTAGTCTTGTATGTTGAGCTTTGTGTTCTCCCCCTTTTAGACTATGAAGTTTTATTTGTAGGATGGGGGAGTGTTCATCTAGATGGATGTGCTCCTTCAAATCTATAGGCTTAAGGCTCAAAAGTATCTTCGTTCAAGGATATTGGACAAGGAGTTCTCTATTTATTCTTCGATCCTCCAGTCTACTACCATGCCAAAGGATGTAATGTCGTTCCTTTGTATGGGTGTAGTTGCTTTCCTTTAAGTTTAATAGTTATGGTCTTCTATGGAGGTGGAGACTAATCCTTTAGAGGTGGAGCCCTCTTCACTTGATGTGGGGAGGAGTGTTGTGGATCTGATGGGAAGTTTGATTGTCTATGGTAAAGGTCCACATCTCATCCTCTCCTATAGAATGGAGCCCTCTTCTATTGAGGTGGAGGTTGGTTCAGTGTTTTTGGTGAATTGGAACTATGAGAAACTTGGGGCTCTTCAATGTTTAATTTTGATTTATTACTCTTTCATTGAGGTGGGAGTTTGGATTCATTGTGCAAGTGTTGTAATTTGTGATGTTGCAGTCTAGATATTACAGACTGATGGTTACCTGGTTGTCTCAAGTTGTTATTTTGTTATGATAGGCTGTTAGGTCCATTCTTTACTTAGGTTTAATGTGTCGGTCAAAACCTTGTTGGACTAGGTGTGAGGTCCCTTCTCATCCTTTTTGCAGCTAGAGTTGTCTTGTAATTTCTATTTGATGTTGCTTTTGTTTGGCTTCTAATGGTCTATGTTTTATTTTTATTGTAGTTGGTTGTTCTTGGTCTAGGTTTTGGGTCTTGTCAAAACCTGTTTGTTTAAGGTTTTTAGGTCCCTTCAAAACTTGTTGTTCCAATATAATTAAAACATTTCTCTTGTCTTTTAAAAGAAACATATACTTAACCAAATAGTAGATCAATTTTCTATTTATGTTAACTAACTTGAAATTAAGGCAATATTTTTTTTCTTTTCTTCATTAGATACATAACTTCATTGTTTATTGTGGAATATTGCTAGCCAACATAATATTACATATCCTTTGAAGAATGAACTAAACCACTGCAAAAAATGATATAAAATAATTTGATACACAAAATACAATATAAAAAAATCATATCTCCTTTTAATTTTAAAACACCATATGTTTTTCCTTTTGCATTAACTTGACCTACTCCAAAAACATATTTAGTTTCCATTCCATAATTTTTCCAACAAATAAGAGGGAAAAAACAAGTAAATGTGCTCTCTTCCCATCCATATGGTTGTGAGATACCCCACCATCAAGCATAGGGAAAATATTTATCCACTTTGGAACTCCTCACAACACAACTCAATAAGATCACCTTGCACAAGAAACATACATATTCACATATTTTATTTACACTTTGTACAAATATGAAAACACTCGATCAAATTTCTAACACATTGGATTTCAAAAAGGAATTCTACATAGAGGGAGTAGGGGATCTACCTATAAAGGGAAAACATATGTATCACATTAACCCAAAAGCCAATCTCACCTCAAAACCTCCATTCACCATAATGTACGATCAAAAAATCAATATGACTCCAAAATAAAACAAATATATATATATATATATATATAGATATGGGATATTCATACCTTAGAATAAGCATGGGTACTCACCAATGAACTGTAGATTTTTGGACACAATAGTCTCTCTAGCTCTTATAGGGTTTTTCACCTAAAAGGAGAGAGATTAGATCCAAAAATGCTAAGGGTTCATTCAATTTATGTAATTTGTGATGTTATGTATGCTAAATTAACTAAACTAAATGCACTTGACTGATTAAAACTAATGTAAATGAATGAAAAACTAATATTTAAGCAATGTTTGAAAACAGGTTGTGATATGCAAAAAATGAATAAATTGAAGAAAATATGTAGAACATAAAGTAAATGGATGAATTTGAGTGCACTTGGATGAATATTGATGATTTTGGAATGTGTAGAATTTTGTATGATGCCACTAAAATTTTACAGTGGGACTGATTCGCCTAGGGTTGTGAATTAGTCCACCTAATGATGAAAAAGTGTCGGGAGCAAGTTTTTGATAGTTGGGATGCATAATCTAACCACACTTATATTTTTAGGCCTCAAGTGGGACTCATTCACCACCAATGATGAATCAGTCCTCTCCTAGATTTCTGGAAAACCAAAAGACAACTCTACAACACCAGATCTGGAAAAATATACTTATCGGGTTGCCAAAGTCAGTTCTATAGGAAACATATAGAAATCATTCACTAAGCTTGAAATAATGATAAGTTGACATGAAGCACCTAGTTGACTTGATTTCCACTTTTCAACACCTATGAACTTGTCAAATCTTTAAACAAAAGGTTGCAAATACACATACAAAGGGGAAAAATGGTTGAGGGTTAGCAAATAGGGGTTTTCCTTGGTCAAACCCCACTTTGGTAATCAAACCCAACAAAAATGAATGAAATATAAAGAAAATGATAAATGAACAACATGCAAGTGTTACAAACTTACCAAAATCCTTGAATATGCAAGTTTGAAGTAATGTCAATGGCTGCTCCAAGATGCTTTAATAATTGCTTGATGATGTATTGCAAATGCTTGATTGAATTGTTGAATTCTTAGATACTTGAATGAATGTGCTGGAGATTGTAGTAGATGTAAAATGAGGTGAAAGTCACTTATTTATATCAATCTTGTGTCTTAGTAACCATTCATACCTCATCACAGGCCGACATCAAGTATATTTTTGAAAAAATCTTGAAAGAAATTTGAAATATTTTAAATTTTGGAGCCAAGGGGGACTCATTCACCACCCATGGTGAATGGGTCCCACCTAGGACATGAATCTAGGTGTCAGGAAATAAATAGCATTTAATGTTATTTGTCGGGAGTATATTCAAGAATACACTTAAATAAAGCATATGAGGGCATAAAGGGGTCAAATAAGTCATAAGAAGGAGATAAATAAGGGTAATATGCCTAGAAAAGTGTGAATATTTATTACAAGACTTTACAAAACTTGAAAATAGGACTTTTTGATGTGTAAAAAGGTGATTTTTGGGTAAATTATATTAAATAGAGTCTAGAATAATGTGGAAATTTCTTACAACACTTCACAACACATTCACAAGACTTCAATATTTGAATTTTAGTACCTAAATAAGCATGTTCAAGCCATTTTGCAACATAAAATAAAATAAAAATATGTAAAATGCAATGAAACAAGACCTAAAAGGCCATGAAAATGACAAGGGGTGATTTTTCTATGACACATTTAGCCCCCACTTTAGTGAGAGGAAGAACTTGCTTCAAAATCACAATAAAGTAGCCATGAACATCAAGAATAGGGTTCAAATGCACTTATATTAGCAAGATGGAATAGCAATGATCAAGAGGGGTGATCAAGCCCCCAGAATGAAGATCCCATGGAAAACTAAGCATAAGAAAAAAGGAACACACAAGTGTTGAGAATTAGATAAAGCTTCGATCATCAATCCAACTAGTTGTGAATCATATCTAGGAAAAAAGAGAATGTGTACTCACTTTGGGCCCACAAAACTTTAGATCGTCAGCGGGGTGAGAAGGGCCAAAACAAGATACATACGCTAGTTGGTATGCACTCACAAGTACAAAAGTGGCTATGGGGAAAGTCATGCCAGTAGTTGGGTTTCCCGCTCAACCATACCAAAGTTATACCTAATGATAACTTTAACAAGGTGCCACAAAACAAAAGTAAATTTAAATGTTAAGTTTTAAAAAATATGGCACTACAAGCATGCAAGTTGTATTATGCAAGGTGATCAAGAAATGTAACAATATAAAATGCAAAAATGTAATATGAAAGATTGTTCAAAGGAGTCTTGTTCAATTTATGTAATGTCAATCACTTAGGGAAAATTGTTTCTAATGTCTCCAAGAGAGGACCAATCAAAGAATATTAAATTCACAACTTAGGGGATGCAGTGTGTCACATCAACCACCAAGAGGAATGTATTATGCTAAGAGAGATCACTGTTATAAAGGACATCACACCCAATTTCATCCACAAAGTAATAAACAAGTCATATAAATGACAAGGCTATGCTAGGAACAAAAAATGCAAATGAATTATGGTATTGTATGCCCCCCATGACGGGTGATCCCATAATAGTGGTTTATAATTTTTGGCCAAACTGGACACTGAAATTATTATTTTTAACTAAATCTTCACATTCGGTCACCTATAGCGGCTAAACCGTGTGGAATTTGAAGATGGTGCAAACTAGAGTCTCACCAATTTTTTTTTGTAGATTCTAAAAATATTTTTTTCAAAATTTTTGGAATCAAATTACACTTCTTTTTCCATCTCCCACAAAAATTGATTTTTTTCAGAAAACAACATTTTTAAAAAGTGACGCACACCGTATAACGCATAACCTTTTTTCCATGAAGGATAAAATTATAGTTCTTTCAAATTTATATTTGTAACTTTGATATCTAGTGCTTCCACTTTAATAGATAGTTTTTTATTGAATATTTTTTCCTTAATAAAGTTTCAAAGTCAAACAAATTACAATTTAGACACAGTGCGACCGTATAACGCGTAACTTTTTTTGTATATGTCAAAATTTAATTTAATTTTTTTTGTTGGATCAAGGACTTCAATATCTAATGCACTCATATTTTTCAATTTTTTTTTTGATAATCTTCCATTTTTTGACATGTGAAGAACAAATAAATTCATTTTCGATGAAAAACCTATGTTTAATAAAAATTAAAAAACAAATACATAACAAAACCAAAACATATTAAAATTATATTCATTGGATAGCTTGTTCTGAGGAATACCATAATCATTTGAAATAAATTTTAAATGAATTCATTTGATCCCCAAAATCTAAATCAAAAGTGATTTTTTATCAACATTTTGATAGGTGTAAAGGAGACGATTTATAGGTATGGTTTAAAACTAGCGAGGTTCTATCCAAGGGGTTTGATCTAAGGTGATTTGATCAAACCCTCTTCAATTGGAATCCTTAAAATGGAACTTTTTAAGGCTTAAATCATTATATTTTCTAAAAATATGTGATTTCAGCTAAAATTTGTTCCTCTCAGGAATTGTAAACCACTATTGTGACAGCACTTCCACTTTAAAGGAATTTCTACATAGTTGTCTAGGAGAGATTACTTTAAAGTAGAAGAAAACAAAATGCAAAAGAAAAAAAAGACATGAGAGCCAACTAGGAAATCCCTATGCCAAATCATATGTTTTAAAGTTAGGCTACATCATGTCAAGGAAAATGAAAAGAAAAATAAAGAAAGGGATTTTTCCCCTAGAAAAGAAAGCACACAAAACACATAAGGGATCTATGGATTTGGGGTCAGTATGATCATTGCTGCAATGTTTTTATGAAAGAGCGTGAAACTAACATCATTCCACGAATACATAGAATGAGAAGAATGACACATAGAGAGAAAAAAAATGGAAAACAAAGATTCATTTTGGGTCAAAATGGAAGAGGCGTTGTGGTCTCAACACCTTGCATCATCCCCAAAAGGAAAACATAGGTGAAAATAAAAGAAAATAAAAAGGGTTTTGGGTCAACATGAAAGAGACATTTCAGTCTCAATTCCTTGCATCATCCCCAAAAGGAAAAACACAAGAAAAGACAAATAACAATAAAATGAGACCTTATGGGTCAACATGGAAGAGACTTAGGGAATCTCTACGCTTTGTGTCATGCCCAAAGGAAAAACACAAAAAAGAGAGAAAAAGACAAGGACCTTTTGGGTCAACATGGAAGAAACTTAGGGTGTCTCTATGCTTTATGTCATCCCCAAAGGAAAATCACAAAAAAAGAGAAAAATACAAGGACCATTTGGATCAACATGGAAGAAACTTAGGGAATCTCTATGCTTTGCATCATTCCCAAAGGAGAACATTAAAAAAAAAGAAGCAAAAGGAAAACAAGGAAAAAAATAAATGTATGACATATAGAAGAATAAAGATGCGAATAGAAGTGAACAAAGAGAGAGAACATCAAAAACACAATATGGGGGAACATGATATGCACAAAAAAGGAAAAAAAAGGCAATAAAAAGGCTAGCAAGGAAAAGGAAAATCAACCATCTAATAATTCATCTTCCTCCCAATCATGATCATTGTATTGTAAGGTAGGTTGACTATCCAATGGAGGAATTGCAAGTGCCAAGCTAGGAGAATCACCAGGTTGTGCATCTGGTATAAGATATTTACCATCTAATCTCATAGAAGAGGAGAATAAATAATTCAAATTATTGTGCACCTCTTCATCAATTTTAGAAATCTCTTCATCATCATCCTCATCAAGATTAATTACAACAAGAGGACAAAGAGTCATGTCCAAGGAAGGATGTATTGGCAATGGAGGGTGGTGGATTGGATTGTTTTTTTGTAATGGTGGTGAGGAATTTTCTTGGGGTATGTCAAGAGGATTATCAAGAATTATATCTGTTAAGGATGAAGGTTGGTTTTTTTTGTTGTTTTTTCAGTTTGCATTTGTCTAGCAAGAAAATGTCGACATTGTCGACGCTCCCTAGGAACATGATTTCTTTTAACTCTATTTGCAATATATTTCGAGGTAAGAGAAAATTGATCAACTATAGGCTCCTCCATTTCAGAAGGAGATGGATCAATCAATTTCTCCTTGGCTTTATATACTTGTTTAATTTGGGGTGGTAAGGTTGGACTACTTTCAACATCTCTTGGTCACTTAGACAAGGGAGTTGAAGGATCAGATTGTGACAAAATGGGTAAAGGTTGATCATTGTTAGGGGTATTGAGTAACATGGTCTCATCTATAATGGGAGATGTGAAAGTGGTTGGGGATGTACCATGAAGAGACAATTCAACTATCCTTTTGGCTTTAAACTTTTGGTATGCTATGAAAAAGAAGTCCTTTCTAGGGGTAATAGGTTCCATGGGTTTGGGCCAAAAGGCTTCTAGGGAAATTTTTCTTTTAGAGGATAGGGGATTAAATCCTTTATAGGATGGTAAAGATTTCATTGTCATGTGGAAACCTCAAACACTTATGAATGACTGATGGGACTTCTTTCATTGAGCGAAGCCAAGGGTGGCCTAGCCATAAATGAAATTGGTTAGATTGTGAAATGATAGAAAATATCACATCTAATGTTTTTGGTCCTACTTGTAAGGGTAGCACGATCGATCTGATCATAGGGCATCCAAAATGATTGTGTGTTTTTATCCATGCAATTGCTTTATCATAAATATACTGATATAACTCATGTAAGACCAAAAAATCCTCTGTTATCACATTCTCACCACAAGTGTGATCTATTAATATCTCATTAGTGGGATAATGATAGATTCTACCAGCTATGTAGAGAGGACCGTTAGGAAGCTTTGGTAGTATATCTTTATCAAAAAAATTGATATCAAGACATTTATTGGTTTGGACCATACAAAGGATAACATCTATCATAGCTATGAGAGTATCCATAGGACTACTTTCAATAACCATGGGAGATATATCATGTTGCTCATTGTGTGTGTCAACAATCATTACATCAGTTTTTGAAGGTTCGCTAGCCTTTCCAAAGGAAGTGTTATGTTTAGGAACAGGGTTAGTGAAAATTTGCAAATTTTGGATAGGGGGTGCAATAGATTTATTGCCTCTATCATTAACACCCATAATGAGTGATTCACTTGAATCAATGAGGTCTTCAACTAAATGTTTAAGATGCTTGTAATGTTTAGTGTCATGTCCATTTTGGTGATGGAAGTGACAATAAACATTAGGGCTAAAGGTGGGTGGTAATGGTTGGTTTGGATCAAGCGGTCTGATGGGTGGAAAAGTGAGCATGCATTTTTGAATTAATTGGTTCATTGTATTATGGAGGGAATTAGGTAAAGGAGTGAATTATCTGTTAGGGTCCCCACAATGAAAAGGCACAATTTTATTAACAATAGCCATGGAATTTTGAACTTGTTGGGTGGGCTGTGGTTGTGAAGATGGATTAAACTGTAAGAAGCCTCTATTCAGTTTATGAAAGTTTTGATTGTTACTATTATTTTGATTGTTGTTTTTAGGTTTGTCAACTCAGCTAGAAGTAGAATTTGAATCACGACTTGAAACTAAGTTATGATATTCACACAAGGTTGTGCATAAATGCATAAACGAAGGGAATTTCATCATAGTTAACTTATCCTAAAGGTTTCTATAAAAATTGTTGATAAAATATTTTACAGATGTGCATCGAGAATCTTAACATCCATTTGAGCATACACAGATTGATAACATGAGATAAAATCAGCTATTTTTTGTCTACATCACATGAGGTCAGCCATAGTCTTCTTAGGTGTCATGTGAACTTGAAAGTTTCTTATGAAATCATCCACTAACTCATTGAAGGAGCGGATGGAATGATTAGGCAAGTTGGAAAACTATTCTAAGGAACTATCTTTCAAGGTCCTAGGGAAAATTTTAGCTAACAATCTCTCATCAAGGAAAATATCACTACATAAAGCTGTGAAGGCATTAAAATGGTTGACAGGGTCTCCTTTATCTCTATATTTCTCAAACTGGGGCATTTACATCCCTTGTGGCATTGGGGTACGCAAAATTTCTAAGGATAATGGGCTACTATGGACATGATATGTGATCAAAGCAGTTTGATCTTGGATAATGGCATAAATTTGATGTTGCATGGAAGAAATTGTGCTAAGGAGTTGTGTAATGATAAGATTAGGGTATGAAGGTTGTGATGGTAGGGAAAATGGTGATAGAGTGTAAGTAATGTTAGGGGAATTAAAAAGAATACTATGAGGTGTAAAGGTGGTGGAAGGAATTTGTGATGCCACAAGTGAAGTAGGAATGCTAGATGGAATTGTGAAAGAAGGAGACACATAACTAACTTATTGCATAGTTGTAGTGACTTGTAGAGGAGTAGAAGTTGGAATAGAGGTGATGGTTGAAGGGGAAAGAACTTGAGATCCTCCTTGGCTAATAGAAGTGGTTGCAGATTGGGTATTAGGAGGAGCATGTTTATTACAAATCTCAACAATCTTCTTTAGGACTATCAAACCATCATCATTTTCAAGCAACCAATGAAGACTATCAATGGCAGGTATGGTAGTTTTGGATACATTCTCAAGGGTCAAGTCTTGCTGTAAATGTGCAAATTCTTCATGAATATTAATGACCTTATCTTGAGAGTTGTTTTGGGTGTCAACATTCATCGGGTGGAAAGGTGAAGACATAGTATAATTTTTAGTGCCTAATACGCCATTATCCATACTAGGGGTAGGATCTCTTGAGGTCTCAAGGTCAACAACGAAAGTGCTATCGTGGGATGCCATGAGTCTAAAACTTTGTCTCACAAAAGTATTATCAATGGAATACCAATCACTCATCCAAATACCACAAAGGAGAAAGGTGACTCAAATGCAATGCAATCTAATATATGTAAACACTAATAATAGAAATAGTACTAACTGTAGCAAAAAAGAAACTATAGAAAATAGAGATGCAAGAAAAATGCCAAAAAATGCTAGAAATATTGTATGAAAAATACAGATGGACTGATTCACCCTAGGTGGCGAATGTGTCCCAAGATGCAATTATTTTATGTTTTTTAGAGATTTTAATATGATTCTAATGTAAAACAGAATGCAATTCAATATGCAGTATGCAAAAATTTTAGTTCCTCAATTATATGCAATGAAAAAGTGAAATCTAAGCTAGCTCTCACTAATGCAAGATAAAAACACCTAGAATGAAAAAAAAAAAAATGTCCTAATTGAAAAATTTAATCTAGGATGCAATGGAAAATGTAAAGTGTTCAAGAGTTGGGTTCACCAAAAGGAACTGTAGATTTTTGGACCCAATCGGCTCTCTAGCTCTTATAGGGTTTTTCACCTAAAAGGAGAGAGATTAGATCCAAAAATGTTAAGGGTTCATTCAATTTATGTAATCTATGATGTTATGTATGATAAATAAACTAAAATAAATGCAATTGACTGATTGAAACTAATGTAAATGAATGTAAAACTAATATTTAAGATATGTTTGAAAACACATTGTGATATGCAAACAATGAATAAATTGAAGAAAATATGTAGAACAAAAAGTACAAGGATGAATTTGAGTGCACCTAGATGAAGATTGATGATTTTGGAATGTCTAGAATGCTGGATGATGTCACTAAAATTTCACAGTTGGAATGATTCACCCAAGGTGGCGAATTAGTCCACCTACTAATGAAAAAGTGTCGGGAGAAAGTTTATAATAGTTAGGATCTGGAATTTGAAAAAAATAAGATTTTTAGGCCTCAAGTGGGACTCATTCACCACTGGTGGTGAATCAATCCTCTTCTATATTTTAGGAAAATCAGAAGACAACTCTGCAACACCAGATCTAGAAAAATCTGCTTGTTAGGTTGCCGAAGTTAGTTCTGCACAAACATAAATTATTCACCAAGCTTGAAATAATTATAAGTTGACTCAAAGCACCTATTTGACTTGATTTCCACTTTTCAACACCTATAAACTTGTCAAATCATTAAACATAAGGCTGCAAATACACATGCAAAGGGGGAACATGGTTGAGGGCTAGCAAAAAGGGGTTTTCCTTAGTCAAACCCCACTTTGGTAATCAAACCCAATAAAAATAAATGAAATATAAAGGAAATCACAAATGAGCAACATGCAAGTGTTACAAACTTAACCAAATCCTTGAATATACAAGTCTGAAGTATTGTCAATGGTTTCTCCAAGATGCTTTAATAATTGCTTGATGATGTATTGCAAATGCTTGATTGAATACTTGAATTCTTAGATACTTGAATGAATGTGTTGGAGATTGTAGGAGATGCAAAATGAGGTGAAAATCTCTTATTTATATCAATCTTGTGTCTGAGTAACTATTCATACCTCATTATAGGCCGACATCAAGTATATTTTTGAATAAATTCAAAAAGATATTTTAAATATTTTAAATTTTGGAGCCAAGGAGGACTCATTCACCACCCAACACGAATGGGTCCCACCTAGGACATGAATCTAGGTGTCGGGAAATAAATAGCATTTAATGTTATTTGTAGGAGTATATTCAAGAATACACTTAAATAAAGCATATGAGGGCATAAAGGGGTCAAATAAGTCATAAGAAAGAGATAAATAAGGGGAATATGCCTAGAAAAGTGTGAATCTATATTACAAGACTTTACAACAATTGAAAATAGGACTTGTTGATGTGTAAAAAGGTGATTTTTAGTTAAATTTTATTAAATAGAGTCGAGAATAATGTGAAAATGTCTTACAACACTTCACAAACCGTTCACAAGACTTCAATATTTGAATTTTAGTACATAAATAAGCATGTTCAAGTCATGTTGCAACATAAAATCAAAACAAAATATGTAAAACACAATGAAACAAGACCTAAAAGGCCATGAAAGTGACAAGGGGCCATTCTTCTATGGCACAACCACAAAAATAAAGAAACCCTATTGTGGGTGTTGCTCCCACTCAATCCCTTGCACATGGAGGACTAAAATCAACCTCTCCACAAGAGGGGTTCAACTCTCCTACTACAAATATAAAGGAAAGACACAACAAAAAATAAATCACATATTCAAAAAACCCAAATAAAACCCCTAGAACAAGCATATACAATGTTTGCATATAATCAATCTCGATAAACACCCTACCTAAAATTGTGATATCCAACTAATGGTAGAATACTTGGAAGAGAACCCTCCTCCAATCCCTCATATTTCTCTCCTCTTCCCAACACACACTCTTACTCTCTCTCTCCTCAACAACTTAAAAAATATATTATAAAATCATAAGAAGAAAATTTGAGCAAGTAACTCCCTTCCTACTGCATGAAAGAAGAATGTTAAAGAGAAGAAAGAGGTAACTTCAAACCACAACCAATTCACCCACCCAACTACCCTCCCATTTTTTCACTTCTATAAGTGGAGCTTAAGGGAGCGTCAACACCTTTTAAAATATTATAAATGATAAAAATAGACTTATGAATTACAATATAGACCTCCCAACATCACTTTAAAATATCTTTAAAGAGAACAAGCTTAAAAATCAAATAGGAACATAAATCACAGTATCAAATAACACTAAAAATCACATTTTTGCTAACACTATGCCAAAAAGACCCTAGGAATCCATGTTGTGGTCTAAACTCACTCGCAAAGGAACAAAGTCGCTAAATGACCTCCATAATCCATTTGAATTATAATCCACCTCTACACTAAAAAAAAGTGACAATACAATATACAACCAAAATAAATCCATCATAACAACTATCACAATCAATTAGCAACCATGGAATGACATATATAATTCATAGTTTCACAAATACATAAATAAAAAATGATCTTATCACAACATATCATGTGAAACAAAATAATCAATCATAAAATATATCATCCATGAGTAAGTGAAATACCATCCACAATAAATAAATGTGCATCGTATAAGCAATCAATTTAATAACTTAATACATCTAGTATATCTAATGCCACTACAATAATCTAATTAATAATTATCTCATCATGACCAAACATCTCGTTCAACATATACTAGCATAATAAACCAAAGGAACCGATTTTGTTATCATAGATAAATCAAATAAACTTTAGATATAATTATTTGGTTACCCATAACAGTCAACAATACATAAATTATTGATGTATAAGGAAAATCATCAATCATAACTCAGGTAATATTAGAACAAAAATTGGAAGAGAAAATATTAGACACATAGACCCAACACGAACACAGAAAGGTAGAATCTTATGTGAGGATACAAGGTCCCCACATATAGGAAATTCCCTCTATGACCATCCCTTCAATTAAAAAGCCCCATACTATAGAGAATTATCATTATCATTAGTCTAGCATGATGGGTCACATAATCAATCTTGCTAAGGTTGACAAAATCTCATTGACCTCTCTATAGTAGGGTCTTAGATCAACTTTTCCATCCATAAGATCTAGCTCCTCCTCTCCAATTAGTCTCTACATGGATAATTTTCCTTGATCCACATCATAGATAGTGCATACACCATCAATTGGTACCCTATGGATTTTCTAGGCATCATTTGTACAAGTGCAGTAATCATTGCCTTATGATCTCTAATCTTAGGCATATATGTGATATAGTAGAGACCAATCAATGAAAGAAACATGATCTAAATCTCTTAGAAGAGCACCATCAAATACAAAATCCTCAACATCCACTACATAGAGTGGATAAGATGAGGGATAGCCTACAAGCATAGTGCTCAAAACATCAAATTTCCAATTTTAAATAAAAAAACCTAAGTATTTTGAGCAAATGAGCAAATACATTTTTTGCAAACACGGTAATGTTTGAAACTTAAATGTAAACCAATTTTTTAATGTGCCAAACCCCCAATTTTTTCCATGAATGAGTTTCCAAATGTACCACTATATCCATAGTAAGGAATTACAAATTTGATATGTTATGAGAAGCACCACATGATTCAACAACTATGGTATTTGTAGTTCCAAGCATGTCATGTCAAGTTACAATTGTGTTGATCCGTGGATTGACACATTTTTTTTCCTACTTTTAGCTACAAATTTGACAACCTAAAACTATGTGCAAGAAATATTTAACATGGTACATACTGATGGGCTCACTCCTACTAGCCTCTAAAACTTTTGCACCCTATCTACATGATGTGTTTCATGATGAATGAGCGCCATATTTAAAATGTGTCCTAGAGAATTGGTTGATTAGAGATGTAAATCTATATAAATAAGAGTGTGCAAATGAGGATATTTTTTAGCCCAAATTCCTATATATGCCTACAAAAAACCTAGGGTTTCACTAGCAATAACCCTACAACTCAATTTTCTAGTCTTACTTATCAATCTTGATCAGTATTGAGGTTTCCTAGGACTTTTTCCCCCTCTTCTTAGTACAACTACTCTTGTAACCTTGTCACAATCTTGACCTAGACAATTATTTTTCTATCCAATATCTTAAGAGGGCAACACACTAGTATTCCTTCATATTTTGGGGCATAGTAGGACATCGGGTAAAGGGTTAGTGTAGGATCATGGGGGCTCAAATTAAGCCACTAAGTGGAAATGAAAATTCAAAAAAATAGAGTTAGGAAACTTGACATAAACATTTGAATAGGTTATTAACATAATTTGAAAAATATGTAAGAATAGATTTTGTGGTAAATTGAATGTAGTTTCTAAGCTACTAGCCCTTTTTTTGAAATATGTAAACCTATTTGTTGAATATTTTAAATTTCAATGTAGTAGTACTTAATTTTCAAGAAAAAGTAAAAATCAAGTGTACGTCTGACCAACCTAAGTACAAGAAAAAATAAATATTTTTTTAAAACTTTTCATGTAAGTTGAGGACGCATGCCCAGATATGCCACATTTTTTTCATAAATTTTTTCCAAGTAAATAACTAGTTATGATTTTTTTATTAGAAATTTTTTAATATATTAAAACTTGTTTGTTTGACCACCATAACATGGTCAAAAATTTATGAATTTTTTTTTTTTTAATCATATAGTATGGCAATAATAGAATGTTGTGCATCTTTTAAATTTAAAAAATGTGAAATCATTTGAAAATTATAGATTTTTTCAATCAACCTATCAATTAGGACTTTAGCCATAATACATGTAGAAAATCAATAATTTTCTATTAAATTCAAAATAAGACATATCTTATATTGCTAGAAAACTAACAATTTTCTCAATAAACCCTTTTCATTTCATCAAATTCGGATTAAAAAAAGATCATTAGCCACAAGGGAAAACTCTAGAAAACTAAGGAAATTTTCCAAACATGTTTTTGTAGTTGACCTTCCACGCATGATACTCCCAAGAAAAATCCCAAGGACAACTTGAGGGAAATTACAAGGCTAAAATTTTTTTCACACAAAACGGATATCTGTTTGAAACAGATATCCATTTTGAAAAACAAAAAAAATATTTGTATTGGAGACCTAAAAAACCTCTTTAGTAAAATGGGCATAAATTTTGTGTTTCTTATAATTTTTTTTTTTTTTTACAAGCATTGGAAAGGTCATTGAGATCTACATTGCAATGGACTAGGTAGTATTTCTATATTGTACACAAAAAATTAATTATAATCAATTGAACTTCATATTTCATTTTTAAACATCAAATTCTCATTGTTTGCATATGAAGTCCCTTTTTCATGATTTTTTTGTAACTCTCATCTCAAAATACTTGAAACATTAGAAAAACTAATAAATAATGAAATATTTATATTTTTTGTATTAAGGAGATGCACAAATCTTCATAAATCATCATCTCTCTATCCCTTTTTCTACCTTTGTATATTTCACTATGTCTCCCCTTAGGATCTAGACATATGCCCCCACTTGTCTCTCCCTCCCTCCCACTCTCCCTCCCTCTCTTTCTACCTCTTTAGACCTCTCCCTATCAATCTATTGAACTCTAAACTTAACTATCTACTCCATCCCTCCCACCTTCCTTCTCTCATTGTCCCTCTTTAGACCTCTCTCTCTCCTTGAGCTCTAAACCTATCTCTCTATTGGTATGTGCAGGATCATCATGGAAAAAATAGGCCTTTAAGTGGCAAAAAATTCAGAAAAATCAGAGTTAGGAAACTTGACATAAAAATTTGAATGAGTTATCTATATTATTTCAAAAATATGTAAGAATATAACATGTAGCAAATTGAATGTAGTTTCTAAACTATTAGGTTTATTTAAAAATAAATAAAAAATCTATTTGGTGAAAATTTGAAATTTCAATGGAGTAGTTATTCAATTTTAGGGAAAAAATAAGAAGTAGGTGTCTTTCTAGCCACCCTAACCACAATAAAATTATAAATTTTTTTTATAATATTTTACATGTAAGTAGAGGACTCATGTCCAAATGTGATGCATATTTTTTTATAATTTTTTTCCAAGTAATTAATTAATTATGATTTTTTTATTACAACTTTTAAAAACTATAAAAAATCGTATGTCTAACCACCTTAACTTGGTCAAAACTTCATGAAATTCATATTTTCTTTTTTTAATCCGATAGTATGTGAGGAATAGAATGTGACGCATGTTTCAAATTCAAAAAATCTAATACCATTTGAAAGTTATAGATGTTTTTCAATCAACCTATCAATAAGGAATTTAGTCGTAATTCAAATAGAAAATGAATAATAATTATTTATGGAATTCAAAGTAAGGCATAATTTATATTGTTGGAAAGCTGAGAATATCCTTTAAAAACCCTTTTCTTTTCATCAATTCTAGGTAAAGAAAATGCCGTCAGCCACATACCCTACACATACCCATCATATTGCCACCTTTTGGCCCATGATTATCCTGCACAGACCCCTACCTCTCTCTTTGTGCCTCTTTAGATATATCTTTCTCTCTAGACCTATCTCTTTGCCTCTTTTTTTCTCCATCCTTCCCTCTCTATTAAACTCAATCTAAACTCTCTCCCTATCCCTCTAGCTATCTCTTTATATCTCCCCCTCTTATCTCTCATTCTCTATACCTACCTTTCCCACCTCAACCTTGATTTACGCTCTCTTTGTTCATCTTATACCTCTTTATATTTCAGTAAATTGAATAAATCCTATACAACCTAGTCTTCTTATATGGTTTCTTATTCATATTAGGGTTTCTTAGATCTATACTTTTATGATATTTATATTTTAATTTTACATTTGAAGCTCTTTGCATGGAAAATTCTTCATTAATTTTATATTTTTACATGTTTCTCTATTACGTTGATTGTGAAATCAATTTTAATTATCCTACCCATCCTTGGAAACCGCATTATGGTTTGGTTTTCATTATTCATACAGCATTAATATTTCCACTTTTCAATATATAAGTGTACCTTTTAAATTTATTTTTATTCACTCCCTCTCCACCTCTCCCTCTTTTTATATTTATCTATTCTCCCTCCACAGACACTCTCTCCCTCTCTCCCTCTCCCCCTCCCTCTTCCTCCTTCTCTACCTATCTCTCTCCCTTTCTCTTCCCCTCTATCTTTCCCAAGTCATATCTATCTCTAGATATCTCTTCAGCTTTCTATCCCTCTATCCCTTTCTCTTCCTCTCTCCCTATCACCCCTACAAAGAGTAGAGAGGGAATTTGAGATGAAGATAGAGGGAAGTAGAGAGGGAAGGTAAGAGAGATATAGAGGAGATGGAGAAAATAAATATATAGATATATAAAGAGAAAGATAGGGGGAATGAGAGAGAGATGGAGTGAGCTTTAGGTAAAGAGAGACAAAAAAATCTAGAGAGGGAGAAAGGAAGGGTAGAGATATAGAGGTATGGTAGGATGGATATAGGGAGAGGTAGATAGATAGAGAGGAAGATATACATGGGAGATAAAAAGAAGTATATATTGAGAGAGGTAAGGTGGGATGGATAGAGGGAGAGGTGGGTAAAGAGAGGGAGGGTGATGGGATATATAGAGAAGTAAAAAGGGAAGGGGAGAGAGAGGTAATATGGAAGGGATATAATGATAGGTAGGTAGAGAAGGAGAAGGTGAGGGGAGATAGAGAGAAGTAGAGAGGGAAGGGGAGAAGGTGAGTTATTGAGAGAGGGAGAGGGAGAGAGAGATAGAGAGAGAAAAGGAGAGAGAGGGGGGAAAAGGAGGGAGGGAGAGGAAGGTAATGAGAGATTAGGGTGGGATGGGATAGTTGGATAAATAGGTAGGGAGATAGAGTGAGTGGAGATAGATATAAGTAGAGAGGGAAGGTGAAAGAGAGGTAGAGAGGAGAGAGATGGTGAAGAGAAATAGAGAGATATATAAAGGGAGAGAGGGTGAATGAGGGAGGGATAGAGTGAGAGGTAGGTAGATAGAAGCAAAGAAGGGAGACAAAGAGAAGTAGAGAGGGCAGGAGGAAGGGAGAGGTAGAGATAGAGAGGTAAGGTGGAAGGGATATAGGGAGAGGTAGTTAGATAAAGAGGAAGATGTAGATGGGAAATAAATAGAAGTAGAGATAGAGATATGTTATGATTTATTAGATCTAACTTCTATGATATTTATATCTCAATTTTATATTCAAAGCTCTTTGAATTCCCAATTATTCATCAATTTTATATTGTTACATATTTCTCTATTATCTTGATCATGAAATCAATTATACTTACCATACCCATCCTTGGAAACCACATTAGTGTTTCATTTTGATATTTGATACATCATTGATATTTCCACTTTTTCAATATATAAGACTACCTTTTGGAATTTTTTTTCTCTCTCCCTCTCCACCTCTCCCTCTTTATATATTTATCTATTCTCCCTCCCTAGAATATCTCTCCCTCTCTCCCTCTCTCTCCCTCTCCCTCTATTTGTACCTACCTTTGTACCTATCTCTCTCCCTTTCTATTCCCCTCTATCTTTCCCAAGTCATATCTATCTCTAGATGTCTCTCCCTCTTTCTATCCATTTCTTATTCTCTCTCCATATATCGCTATCACTCCTATAGATAGTAGAGAGGAATTTTGAGAGGGAGATAGAGAGGAGTAGAGAGGAAAGGTAATGGAGGTAGAGAGGACAGAGAAATAAGAGATATAGAGATATCTAAAGGAATAGAGAGGGGGAATGAGGGAGGGATAGAATTAGGGGTAAGTAAATATAAATAAATAGAGAAGTAGAAAGGAAGGGAGGAAGGGAAATGTAGAGATAGAGAGGTATGGTGGGATGGATATAGGGAGAGGTAGGTAGATAGAGAAGAAGATGGAGATGGGAGATAAAGAGAAGTAGAGATAGAGAGAGAGGTAAGGTGGGAGGGATAGAAGGACATGTAGGTAGACAGAGGGAGGGTGAGTAGATATATAGATAAGTATAGAGGGAAGGGGAGATAGAGGTAAGGTGGGAGGGATAGATTGAGTAGTAGGTAGATTGGGAGAGGGTGAGGGGAGATAGAGAGAAGTAGAAATGGAAGGGAGACAAAGATAGTTATTGAGATGGGGATAGGGAGATGGAGAGGGAGAGAGACAAGGAGAGAGAGAGAGAGAGAGAGAGATGGAAGAAGGGAGAGAGGAAGGGAGATGTAGGTAATGAGAGATTAAAGTGGGAGGGATAGAGGGATAAGTAGGTAGAGAGAGGGTGAGTGGAGATATAAAGAACTAGACAGGGAAGGTGAGAGAGGTACAAAGAGGAGAGAGAGGGTGAAGAGAGATATAAATAGATATCTAAAGGTAGATGGGGGAATGAGGGAGGGATATAGTGAGAGGTAGGTACAGAGAATCAAAGAGGGGTGATATAGATAAGTAGAGATGGAGGGAGAAAGGGAGAGGTATAGATAAAGAGGTAGGGTGGGAGGGATATAGGTAGAGGTAGGTATACATAAAGGAAGATATAAGTGGGAGATAAAGAGAAGTAGAAACAAAGAGAGAGAGAGAGAGGTAATGTTCGAGGGATAGAGGGAGTGATAGGTAGAGAGATGGAGGGTGACCAAATTACCACTTTATATTTTTCTTAACTTCTCTTTATCTCCCATATATATTTTCATCTTTTTCCAGTTACCTCTCCCTATATCCCACCACCCTACCTCTCTATCTCTACCTATCCCTTCCTCATTCCCTCTCTACTATTTATCTCTCCTCCATTTCTTTCTACCTACCTCTCACTCCATCCCTTCCTCATTCCCCCTCTGTCCCTTCAGATGTATCTCTATATATCTCTTCAACCTTTCTCTCCTATATACCCCTGTCTCTCTACCTAATTATCCCTCTATCCCTCCCACCCTACCTCTCTCATTACCTACCTCTCCTTCTCTCTCTCTCTCTCCCTCTCTCTCTCATTGCATCTCTACTTCTCCCTATCCCCCCTAAGCCTCTCTACCAACATCTCACTCTACTCCTCCCACCTTACCTCTCTCTCTCCTTCTCTATACATTTCCCTATATATCCCCTCAGCCCCTCTCTCTCTCTCTACCTACCTCTCTATCCCTCCCACCTTACCTCTCCCTCTCTCTTTTTCTTTACATATATTTTCCCCCCATCTCCATCCTTTTCTCTTTCTACATAGCTTTTCCTATATCTCTTCTACCATAGCTCTTTATCTCTACCTTTCCCTTCATTCCTCCCTCTCTACTTCTCTCTATCTCCGCTCTTTGGATCTATCTACATCCTTCTCACTCCATCCCTCCATCCTTCCACACATCTCTCCCTATAGATATCTCTTTATATCTTGCTTATCTATATCCTCTCTTCATATATAACCTTCCCTCTCTACCTCCCTCTATCTCCACTCACTCTCCCTATTTAGGGAGAGGTAGGTAATGATATATTAGGGTTGGAGGGATATAGGGATAAGTAGGTAGAGATCTTGATGGTGAGTAGAGATAGAAATAAGTAGAGAGGGAAGGTGAGAGAGAGGTAGAAAGGAGAGAGATGGTGAAGAGAGATATAAAGAGATATATAAAGGGAGAGAAGGGGAATGAGGGAGGGATGGAGTGAGAGGTAGGTAGAGAGAAGTGAAGAGGGGAGATAAAGAGAAGTAGCGAGGGAGGGAAGAAGGGAGAGGTAGAGATACAGAGGTAGGGTGGGAGGGATATATGGAGAGGTATTGAAACAAATACAAATATGTATATAGTAGATAAAAAGAAGTAGAAACAAAGAGAGGTAAGATTGGAGGGATTGAAGGAGAGATAGGTAGAGAGATGAAAGGTGACCAAATTACATCTCTCAATATTTTTCTCTAATTCACTTTATCTCTATGAATATTTGTTCATCTCTTTTCTACAAAAAATATAAATATTTCATTATTGATTACTTTTTCTAATTTTCAATTATTTTTGGATGAGTGCTACAAAAAATTCATGAAAAGGGGACTTCATATGTGAATATTGAGCATTTGAAATTTTAAAAATGAAATATAATTTCAAGTGATTATTGTATATATATATATATATATATATATATATATATATATATATATATATATATATATATATATATATATATATATATATATATATATATATATATATATATATATATATATATATATTATAGAAACACTACCTAGTCTATTGCGTAGAGATCTCAATCACCTTTCCAATGCCTATAAAAAAACAATTTTTTGATAATAAACACAAAATTTATGCCCATTTTACTAACTAGGGTTTTTAGGTTTTCAAAACGGATATCCATTTTGAAAGGATGTCCATTTTGATTTTCAATATAGATATCTATTTCAAACAAATATCTATTAAATACATAAATTGATGAAAATTAATTTCAAGAAATGAATATCTATTTATAACTAATATCCATTTTGGTTTGGTATTACTAAACCAAATTCAAATTTTACCTAACCCATACAAAAAGTCAACATTTATTTTTATAATCTTGGCAAAATAAAAAAACAATTTTCTTCACATTTACACTTTTTATTTTTGAGTAGCATTAGGTATTTAAATCAACACAAGAAGTGCATTGCTTGAAAGGGGGAAAAAATATAGACAACTAAACTTGTCTTGAATATATCACACATCTTGATTTCTTTTACTAACATCATTTTCCTCATTATCATCACCTTTTCCTCCATTTGATTAAATAATTCTAAATTATTTAGTTAAATTCACTTTATTCCCTTATTAATTGAATAATTAACATTATTTTGATTAATTCATCATTTTCATTCTAATAATCTCTGCCTCGATTAAGTATTTCCCAATTATTTAATTAAAATTATTAGTTCCCTAATCCTTGTTAGATTAATTAGCATAATCACTTGATAATTAGTTATTCATTGATTAATTATTAAGTTCGTATTACTTTACTTCACTTAAGCTAAACTTATGAGTTTTTTTTTATTATTAGACTAGGATAATTATAGGTGTAGCTATCTCATTGCATGAGATTAAGATATTTGTTACAATATAATACAATCCTCATCTTGGGTTTACTTTTTCATGCTATTATAAGAATGCACATTCATTGTAATCATTCATTCATAACCATTTAGGTTAATACAGTGCACATATTGATGCTTTTCTAGATTGTTTCTTCTTAAGGTTGCACGAGCATATCAATGGGTTTGATATTTCTTTTGTGATGGGATAATTTATTTTAGGTGATTAATTGGTGTTTTGGAGTTCAATCATCAACATTAATATGGTCTCAGATCTTGACATTTGTAGCTTCCTTTTTAAATTCTAAGAGATTTGACCTTGAGGGAAAAATCAGCTCATCTTAGGGGAAAATGGGCATCATTGTCACATGTAGAATGGTCAAAAACCTAAGGAATGCCTACCATTTGGTCCAATTTGGTGAAGTTGAAAAGACAAGAAAAAAAATTAGCATTCAAAGGTCAACACAC
The DNA here is from genome assembly GCA_007258455.2 of Sequoia sempervirens. Lineage (NCBI taxonomy): Eukaryota > Viridiplantae > Streptophyta > Pinopsida > Cupressales > Cupressaceae > Sequoia > Sequoia sempervirens. The sequence continues at coordinate 373,452,808 of VDFB02047230.1, read as the reverse complement.
ATGAATCCTTATGATCATAGAACCCTGCATGTGACCCTAGGTCATCATTAGTTTATGTGTGCAGGTATCTAATCTTTACATTTTATTTTTTCACCAAAAAAGTAAGAAAAAATTGCTCTTTAGATATATTCATGCACTTTTTCCAGAATCTGCCCTAAGTACAGTTTATTCAATTCTTTGTGTTTTCATAATCCTGTCAATTACTTGGACGTCTTGGCACTTGGAAAGGATCTATTTTTCATAGGATGAATATTTTTATTTGCTTTATTAGTACTGAGGTTTATAGTCTCCAATTTTATCATTTGAGTGATTATCATGGGATTTCTTATTCATCCTTTTGTGATCAACTTGGAGAAGGATAATTATGAGTCTTGGAAAATTGGCATCTTGATGCATCTTAGGTGGCTTTATTTTTTTCCTTATTTGCATGGAATCATACCTACACCAAACACACAATGGATTTTATCAACATTGGGCATCATCTTAGATCATATTTTTGTGGTTATTTGTTCTAGTGCTAATCTTGACACTATACGTGTTGTATCGAGCATTGAATTTCTCCACACACATTGGAAACAACTTTGGGAGATCTATGGAGACCCTCATATCTCTCCATACCCAAAGGATACTATTGCAAACTATCTCATCCCTCTTTTAGATGTATATTCCATTCTCGTTAATGATGAAACTTTAGAGGAGCTTTAGTACATATCATATTTCTTGCATGTTCTAATGGTTCAAAGTATTGTATTCATGTTCCCACTCTTCATATTGAGACTACATCAAATTTTGTTTTTCCTGATCAATTTGACATCACCACATATATGGCCTCTATTGATTTAGTGCAACGGGACATACATCCTCTAGAAATAGCTACTTGGGATTCATATCTTGCAAACATATCATCCTTATTTGTGGAGTGCTATATTATAGATCTAGAGGATTACATTATGGACATTTATCTCCTCTTTGTTGGTAGCCACATCACTACTATTGTCCCACCATATTTATTTCCTTTATAGTTTATTCTCTATTAGTTTTCACAAGGTTCTCTATCGACATCATTGCTTTCTAAGATGTGGACATGTGAGCACTTATCAAAGGAACACATCATTTGGATTTGGATTCATAATTCACCCGTCTATTTGGATTGGCTTCTCCAATCACCAGTTGACCTATTTTTTCCTAAGGGGAAAAATGTTGTTTGCATGCATTGGATAATATTCTATCTTCAGGTGTTAATCATTTTAACAAGAGTTACTTCTTTATGGGGGCTTATACCATATTTTTCTCTCTCCTATTGTGGGGACATATATTTTAATTTCATGATATAATCATTCCTTGGGGAGTAACATTAAGACCTCCTTCTATCCTTCATTCAATAGTGTAGTCATTTATTTTTCTCTTTTTGAAAGGAGTTTTACCCGAGTGGTTTTATCCTTTTCTCTAGCTGTGAGAGGTTCAATTATTTTTACATGGGTAACTCATTAGGACTTGTATTTGAGACCCATCCATGCATCCGTCATTGCATTCTACATCAGGTTTTTATAGCTTCTCCCTAATTTGATCTTAAGGGGGTTTTTGGAGTAATTAGGATAATCACTTGATAATTAATTAGTCATTAATTAATTATTAAGTCCCTTATTACATTTGTTCACTTAAGCTAAACTTAGGAGTGACTTTTTATTATTACATTGGGCTAATTATAAGTCTAATTGTCTCATTTCATGAGATTAAGGTATTTGTCACAATCTAATGCAATCCTCATCTAGGGTTTTCTTTTTCATGCTCTTATATGCATGTAAATTTATTGTAATCATTCATTCATAATCATTTAGGTTAATATATTGCACATATCAATACATTTTCTTGATCAACCATTTCTTCCCAAGGTTACATGAGCATATAAATGGTTTGATCTTTCTTTTTTCATAGGATAATTGCTTGCAGGTGATTTTTGGGTGCTATATAGAGTTTAGTCATCAACTTCAACAATCCTGACAATTATTCAATTGGCTAATTTTCCTCCAACTCTCCAACTTGCACAAAGAATATTCCCTAGAGATTATTCCTAATTCAAATTCAAATTCTTTCCTCCAATTCATAATATCTCCAACCTAATTCTATGAAATTAGGGATATTTTGGGCTCTCATGAATCCCCAACCATTGGTACTCCTTGATCCTCACTAATCTCTTTGATTTCCTCTAATTCATTGATATCCTCAAATCAAATCTTCACTATTGATCAGAATTTCCAAAATCTAGGAAACCAACTATTTCAAACATCAATTTCACTCATAATTCTAATAAGCATAGGTACTCCCTATAATTCTTGAGTACATCTGGAGCATTTTAGAGCGCCTATTTTTTGAATCACATCCTCTCATATCAATATTTTGCAACATGGACTATGCATTATTTGAGAAATCCACATCACAATTATGCATCAATCCTCAATGGGAATGAAGGTTTTCACTTTCAGTTTGGTTAATTTCTTTGATTTTAGTTTAATTCCTTAGATTAGTTAACTTGAATATTTTTCAAATATATTTTATTGAGTATGGGTTTGTATGATCTCAATTGTTTAGATTCTTAATGTTTTTAGACTCTAAGTTCTTTAATTCATGCTTACTTACTTCCCCTTTGACAAGAAATAAAAAATATTGATGATATAGTACACATTCCACCTACTAAAAACATCTCCCAACTTTGTAGCTTACAAGTAAAGATTCAAGCCATCCAAAAATTTTGCATCATTGGTGGAGTGGACTACTCCCTTTACTTAATTTCACAAGAAAGAATCAAAATTTAAATGGAGTAATATTTTTAGAAGTCCTTTGAGATCTTAAAGTAATATCCAACTAATCCTCCAATTTTACAACCAACCACATTGGGATGACCCTTAATTCTTTCCATTTTTGCTTAATGTACTATCCTTGTTACATTATTGATGTAACAAGATGAGAAAGGGAGGATCATCCGACTATAATGGGTCCCAAACATGGGACATATTGATTTTTGCATGAAATCACATATTTTTCAGAAAAACTAATCATTTAAGCCTTGAGGGGTTCCATCTAAATGGTTTTAATTAAAGCAGGTTAGATAAGACCATGTTACATGAAACTCATTAGAAAGAACCCCTCTAGTCTTAAATCACATCCATAATGGAGTGTCCTTTGCACCTATCAAAATGTTGGCAAAAACACATGTTTTCTTTACCTTTTGATGGATTAAATAAATTCATTTAGAAATTACTTTTTGTATGTATGTATTGCTTATTATAAGCTTTCAAAAAAGTATACTTTTTATTTTACACAAGAAAAAATATAATAAAAGAAATAAAAAAAATCTAAAAAATATGTGTGCACTAGGTATTGATGTTCTTTTTTTAGAAAATAAATAAATATATTTTTAATACATACAAAACATATTATGTGTGATGACATACACTTATGTCTAGATTATAATTAATTTGAATTCAAAAGTAATTAAAAACTATTATCCAATGAAACATTATGAAAAATATCCATGTACTAGATATTGATGTTAAAAATTTATAATTTTATCATTTCAATAAACAGGTTATGCATGATAACATAAACACCACTTTTAAAAAAATCGTTAACTATAAAAGTAATTTATTAAAAGTTACATAAAATAATAATAATTTATTTCCATTTTTTTAAAATATATTTAGAATCTATAGAAAAATCCTCACAAATCACTAGTTCACATTATCTCAAAATTATTAATGGTTTAGTTGGTATAGGTTTCGTAAAGTATAATTTTGTAAAAAATAAGTTGATACTGGAATGTACATCATGGCCAAATAATGTGACATAGTATTGTGGGCTGAGACCTTATTTACTACTTTATTCATACATTAATTGATTATGAGACTTAATATAAAGCTATAAAAAAATAGCTTTTTTGTTTTTGTGTTTTCTACGAACAAGTTTAGATGTTACTTATTAAATTCCAAAGTGCAAGTCACATTATATAGTTTGATCCTTTAAAACATCTTGTCACAAAAATTAATTCATCAAGATGCTTAGCTAAAGGGGTTATGTTGTTAAAAAAAATTGACCTTAAAATTATTTTGCAAAAGGAAATTAATGGTCAAGAATTGATAGACCACTTACATAAAGCTCCTCCACCATTAGCATTACCAAAAAAAGACTCATTTCTTGATGAAAATGATTTAAAGAGAAATGATAACAAATCATGGGATTTATATTTTGATGGTCCTCAATATTTAATTGACTCTAGTTCTAGAGTTATACTAATACTTCCCTCGGGAAAGCTAAATCCCTTATCATACCATCAAAATTTTCTTTGCACAAACAAAATTGTGGAACATGACACCCTTATCACTAGATTCTATGTGGCCTTTTTGTTAAACATTCAACATATATATTTGGAGATTCTCAATTGATCATTAAAAAATTTAACATGTATCATATCAAGTTAAATAAGATAAGTTATCCCAATACCATAATTTTACAACTGGTGCAAATGGATATACTCTTGTATCTCATGTGCTAGATTTTTTGTATTAATAAATGGCTCCCAACATGGATTTTTTTCTTCAATGTAAGGTGTTAGACAAGGAGAACCATTATCTCCCTCTTTATTCATCTTAATGGTAGAAGGTTTAAGTAGATCCATTATCTCATCTCATGAAGCTAGGACTTGGAAAGGTATAATAGTTCAATTTCTAGCTCCTATCTCACACTCCCCCTTTGTTGATGATAAACTTCTTTTGGGAAAAGCTAAAATGGAAGAAGCTAAGGTTATAAGAAAGACAATCTGAGACTACTGCTCATTCTTAGGGCAATACTTTAATTTCTAAAAATTCAAAATTATTCTTTTTAAATATCAACCCCATGGTAAAAATTCAAATTTTAAAATTTTGGGGCTTTGAATGCGATTCTCTCCCTTGCAAGTATCTTGGCGTTCCTTTTTTCTTAAGGAATGGGAAACACGCCTATTGGGACAAGCTAATTTCCTTAGTTTCTAATAAAATTTCACTAACAGTTAACTTTTGCAGGAAAATTGGTAATCCTCGAACCAGTCCTTCTTTCTCTTCCAATCTACCTAATGCCAGTACTTGTAGTGCCTCTCCATGTTTCTCTTTTTCTAATGTCTTTGACATATTATGTTTAACTCTTTCTTTATTTGTATTAGTTGAGCATGTGGATATACTAATTTTCTTGATGAACTAACTATGATGACTTTATGTTTGATGACTTGAGTGATGGCATTGATGATTTAAGCATATGGAGTATATGGATGATTATTGTTTATGAGATGCTTTCTATTTAGCATAGTTGTTTATTTGAGTTGATATTGATATATGCTCATTTGTAGTAAATTGATGTTTTAGTTTCATCAATTTTGATGTGACTTTGTATTGGTGAAGGGAACAGGATTGCGTCACTCGCTTGCAAGCGCCTTGCTAATTCTGTGATTTTCTCTCCATGGTGTGATTGTTTTATGATCTATATACATGTAAGACATATGTTTTGATTGCATGATTGCATGTATAGGCCATCGAATCCACCTAGATTCATAGGTTTGAGCATGTCCATTTCCCAATGGTATTGTTGATTGGGAGATAGTAATGAGATTTCCTTGTCAAGCCACAATCCTAGTCATAGTGTGTCATCAGTCCTTGTTTCGGTATACTTTGTTGTTATGTTGTCCATGTTTTGCTTGTTGTTTATTTATTTTGCAAGGTATGTTCTATGGGAAAGTAATGTTAATTAATGTTTATAACGGTTTTTAGTGATGACTTAATTAATTTTGATAAATTTTGTTAGAAGCTTTATATTTGATTTAATTAATTTAATTTAATTTATTTTGTAAAGTTATTTAATCTTTGTGATTAAATTTATTTTATAAAGTGATTAAATTAATTAGATTAAATTTAATTAGAAATTAATATGTGAATTATGAAATATTAAATGCATAAATATCTTGCAATTATCTTAGATGAAATATCTCTGATTTGGTTGAAAAGATATTTTATTTGTGACATGTGTTAGAAAAATTAATTAAAGATTACTGTTGGGAATGAATTCTTGGAGAGAATATTTGCAGTGATTCAAAAAAGAAAGAGGGTACTTCATGGGAATGGAAAAAATATATTTTGAAAACAAGAGTTGTTGAAGAATTGGGGGAAGAAGTTTTGAGGAAATTTTGGCTTTGGGTTTTTTTTTCATCTTTTTGGAAAAAGTGGATAATTTGGAAGAAGCTTTGGTAAATTGGAATCTAAAGGTGAAGCTCTACCTCAAACATCATTTCCTCAAGAATCCAAAATTAGGTTATTTAAATTGTTTTTATTTATATGCAAATTGGAAAGATTGCTTGTACAAGAAGAATATGTTATTTGTGTAGAAGCTTTAATTTAGTTTGTAAATTTGAAAGATTGCCATGTTTGGAATTTTTTGTGAAAATTTTTAGCTTATGTAGAAATTGTTCTAAGCTTTGATTTGTTTGGAATTGAAAAATTGTCGTAAAAGCTTTAGGTCCTCTATAGGAAATTTAAATCAAGTTGTATTGCTTAATTTTCCCTATCGTTGGAGATTTCTGTAAGTATTTTAAACCCTTATTGTACACCAGTTGAATTTGATAGTTCGATTCATTATTAGGGATTCAAAAGTTCTTTATGTGTTAGCCAAAACTTTGCATCAAGTTTAAATTAATGTATATTAATGGTCATTCAATGAATATTTTTTACACTCTGCACTCTTTTCTTATGGGAGGAAAATCCATCATTAGCACTAGAAATTTCCATTTTAGTAGGTTTTGATATTCACTATTTGGGAACTAACTCTTGCATGCGTATTAAGTCACTTGGGAAGAATCTTTCTCACTGAAGTTTAAAGTTGCCCGATCTTCAATCCAAAACATGTGCATTTCCCACGGTCAATGTACTCCATGTGTCTTATTTCATGGGAAATCTCTATTTTGAATCTATTAAATTTTGAAGTTTTCTTTCACTTCCTTTTATCAAGACTGTGTGTCACATAATATAGAGATCTACTTAAAACCCTTAAATTACAACAAATTTTAGTTTCATTTCATAATATCTCAAATCTTGGGAGGTGGCTATTTCATTGTATCTATATCTATTGAATGCAGCTATATGTAACTCTATTTAACCTTTCCATAATTGTATTCATTGGATTTTTGATTTGGTATGGACTTTGCTTGGCTATTACCGTATACCAATACTCTTAATGTGATTTCTTTTCCTTTTAAATTCTCTAGTACATCACTAGTTTAGGGAAAGATAGTTTTTGAATCGATGTTTGTTTAGAAAATCTTGAGGACCTATGTATTACTTGTTGTAAGTTGTATTTATTGGTGATCAAATCTAGGCTTAGTCAGTGCTTGAAAATTGGAATCAATTCGCTATTTTCTCCGTGATTTTGGTCGCCATCTCTCTTGATACTGAGTTGAGTTAGTTGCAAAATACTTTAAATTAACTGGATAAGCCTTCTATTTTCTTTTTTGGTACAAAATCCTCAGATCTGTAGGTAGTTCACTATAGTTTTAAATTGGTAATTTCCTTTCTAGATTTCATTTGGTTTGATCGATGATTATACATTTGTGCAGTTTATATATATATATATTTAATATATTAAATATATATATATTTAAATGATATCTTAAATAAATGCACATGCAAATACATAAAGTAGATAATACTATAGTGATATGATATAAAAGAGGAAATTGATTTTTATTTGGATGTGATTTGGAAATTGTAATAAACAAATAGATTTAATTTCTTTATTTGTCCGTAAGTGAAATTGTATTAAGTTAGTTTATTTTGGGAAAATGTATTATTTTATCTTCATGAAATGGAAATTAGATTTAGGAAATCCTATTGGTAGCTTTATTTCCTACCTGAATTACTTCTTAAATTGTGATTTCTTTTGTTCACGTAATTTGGGGTAATTGGTTAGTTGTGTATGTAAGTCTTCTAGATCATGTTATTTTATGAGGGGTTAGTTCTGTTTTATGGTTCAACCCTTTATTTTTCCTTGGGTAGTGTATTTGGTTGAGTTTCAATTAAACTCCTAGTTACTACAAATGGGATGTGTGGCCTCTCATATTTTGGATTAGATCTTTGTGTTGTCAGTAAGGGAGTGGCTTTCAATGGGGATGATGCACAAAGTGGCACCAAGGTAACCCATGCAGCTTTATGATGACAATCATCCTATGATAAGAGTCAGTATGTATTGTGAAGTTGATGTACTTGATTTTTTTACTCTAGAAGCAATGTAACCTTTATGTATGTATTGTTCTTGTATGGTATAGTATTGTGTGTTGCCTATGTCTAGAGGTTGTTGGTTTTGTCTAGGAAGCCCTTTTACTATCTCCTAGCGCAGGGGGTGGGCCTTCAGGTACCACTTGGTTGGGTGGAATGTGCACCTTACACCATTGGGTTCCCATTTCATGTTTGTGATGGCAAGATCTTCTAGATTGGAGAGCTCGCATGTACCATTTGCTTTGTACTATTTCTTATATTCTTTTGTATTAGTTGGATACTTATGTATATGTACTACTTCTCATTTGTATTTGAGGAGGATTCTTGTGTATTTGATATTGTAACATTATTGTATGATCTTCCTCATTTTGGAAATGAGTCTTGTAACTTCTTTTTTGAATGAATGCAATCTATGAATGATTATTTAATATACTTTGTAGCTTATGTGATGAGTTTAATGCTTTTGGATCTATGTTCTTTATTTTATGAGTATTATTTATATGCTATGGGTTAGTTTAATTTTGTATATTATGTGATTTGAATGTAAGCATTGTCATATACCTTAGAGGATGCATGTGTTAAGTGTAGTTCACTTTACTTGTTATTAATTACACTTTCTTAAAATAAAAAAAATTGTTACACTTCCTTTTTGTTTGTGTTGATCTCTAGGGTTATGTGGCGGGGTGTTACACATGGTATTAGAGCCAAGTTCTAACACTGGGTACTCTAGCTTCACAAGAGCCCATTAGGCTTTCCTTCTTGTTTGTACTCTTATGTGTGTATTCCTTTCTTTGTTTTCCTTGACTATACTAAGTTGTTTATGTTTATGGAAACTAGGTTCACCCTAGAGGTAGATAAGAGATTTTCTTCTTCTCTCCTATTCTTCCTGTTATAGATGACTAAATAGTTGTTAATTGTGTTAGGAATGAATATGGTATGATCTATCTTAAGTATGTTAGTATGTATTTATGACATGAAGTAGTGTGGAGGTTTAACCACTCTCTTTTATAAAAGATAAATGCTTTTCTATTCTGAATAGTGAAATGGTTTTGCATTGAGTGTATTGCAATTTTATTTAGTATAGATCAAGGTGTTCAGGATTTAAAAGCTTGTCAAGGTGTGATCATTGAATTTGAAATGGAAATTGTTCTTTTTCCTTCTCTCTCTTCCTTGTCATGAGATAAAGGTAATCTAGAAGATTCTTAGCAAGAGTAATTAGTTTTGATATATGGAAAGGATGGATATGAAATAAAAGTTAATGATGGGTTATGAATATATGTGATGATATGAATCACATGGGTTATGGAAGTAAATATACTTATGGAATTGTGTATGTAATTGTATCCCCCATATAAATGTGAGAAACTAGTGACTGTGCATTAGTTGTATGTTTTGAATACCCCGTACTTGCTTTGTGGGCCATGGGATGGTGATACTACATACCCATCCATGGGAAAACTATTATTTTCCTAGGTGTGGAAAGAACCATAACATTCGTGTGTTGCATGTGTGCTATTTTTTGGGGGCCAACCCATGTGTGGTTGATAATTTTGTCATAAGAGTAGCCAAAAGATAGTTTTGTTTTCAAATTCTTTTCTTTTGGTTCTCTAAGTCTCCCAATCTGTGAAGGGATAGTAGATGCCATGTCACTTCAAGGGGTAGGGTGTAAAACATATGAATAATTGTGGTACGTAGTTACCTTAGCTTGACCGATCCCTATGGAGCATACCTGCTACTTTCCCTCATGATGGGTCAAGCTACTTGATCAATATGTGTTAGCCAAATCCCCATAGTTCTTGTCTCTAGAACCAGTAGTTGATATATTTTTTTTGGATGGTTTTGTACACCTCGTTTGTATGAGAGGTGGAGCCTGGATAGCCCCATTTTTTATGTGTATCGTATCTACATATGTTCTGACATGATGTAATTGATACAATGCCACACCCACTATTCTTCTGACACAGAGAAGCTGATGATGTCGTGTTACTGATGGTAGCGAGCTAGGCTCGAGGAAACAATGCCATGCACATAGATGCATGAAGGCACATTATGGTTTTGTTGAGCTATCTTACCTATGTCGAGCATTATGGGGTCTTGTACACTTGTAGACGGGTACTCATTTTTACTTTTGACTAGGTAGAGTCAATTAGCATATGAGTATGGCCTAGCCATGTATACCTCTAGCTACAGTGAGTACCTATGTGTGCCTTCTCCATGAGGTATCGCTATGTGGGGTGTGTTCTGCTTGTTCCTTCTTTGTGGAGCTACAAACACATTGCCATGCAGATACGTCTAGTGCATGCCCATTTCGGCTAGCATATGACCAGGTCACGTGACAATGTGATGTGTCATGTGAGTGGCGTGCTCATTTTGCACCACATGAGGAGCTATCATGATAGTTGAATGTTGTTCCCTCCTTCGTCATTGGTGGGTAGTTCCTAGTCACACAGTGATGTAATGTGCTATTTCAAAGTTTGCGAAATTTCATTTTAGTTATTGATGATTTTTATATTGTTTGTGCAGACTGGTAAAAAAATTTTCTTTGTTTTTCATGGTTTAGCCACAATTGTGAAGTTTATTTGCTCGTAACTCTCAAGGTTACAATTGATTTAGTGTTGAAATTGTGCACATTTATTTCCTTATTGTTGAAATTGGAAATTATATTTGATGATTTATTTATGAAAATTTGGTGGCTAAACTATTTTATCATTGTTGTTTTGAATACCGGTCTTGTGTAGTAATGTGATTTCTCTCTGTAGATGGTGGTGCTAGATACAGTTGAGTGTATATGAGGAAGAAGATGCAAGGAACCTTGAGGATGGGGGTATGTGAGGCTAAGGATCCACTACCCACCTATGTGTGATGAATATCTCTTGGAGGCTAAACACCTTACACCACAAGAGATGGCTCATTGTGGTCTTGCATGGATGGTTTCACCATGTGTGTGTGGCCTAACACCATCAACCCACTATGTATGTATGAAATATGGTTTTGGATACTGGCTCATTGGTTATTGGCTCATGGATTATGTATTATGGATGCACCGAGATCATCATGTGTTACTTCATGGCTATTTGGAGTTGGTCTAGAGAAACTTGTCCATTTACCTAGCCCTATGATGTGGATGAGTGTGTTTGTGTATAACCAACATTTCCTTTTTGTGTTATCATCGCATAATAGTGATAGGAAACAAACACCAAGTCTAGAAAAGTGTAAATTATTGCATTTGTGGAAGTAAATGTTTAAATTATTGTGAAATGCGGAAATAGAGCAATGCAAAACTTCTACTAGAATTGTTTTTTTTTCTTAAAAAGATTTTTTTTTTTTTATCCTTGTATGGAAAACAATGTTTGACATCTTGTTTAGACTATAATCATTGGTTAAATAATGTTTATCTATAGTATTTGCGGTTATTTCATTATTTTTTTTGTTCTTAAGACAAAAATGATATGTATTATTATACTTATTCAATCAATTTATTTACTCTTGTACGAAGTATGCTAAGTGAAAAATTGTTGATGAAGGAAGAAACCCTATTGCATTGTCATTATTGAATTATAACTTAGCAGGATATTAAGAGTTAGTATAGGGTTATCATGCTTAAAAGTATACAACTCTTGCATTCAAGCCAATAGGATGTTGAACATTATGCTATATGCTTTTATGTTACCTTATGAAAGCTAAATTTTGTTAAGAGATGTTGTTATGTGTAGGATTGAAGGGAATTATCCTTTCTAATCTTCTCTATGGGGGTGTGGATTTATGTTATTGCATGTATGAGAATTATTCAATGTGTAATGAAAAATGGTTGTGTATTAAATGAATTTGAATGTATAAATAAGCTAGTTATCCTTTTACCATGAGAAAATTAATTTATATTATTATATGATACCTAGGTTTATATTTCACAATGAATATGATAAAATCTCAGATTAATGTGTGATGTTTTAATACAGTTCATGTGACTTCCAGGAGTAAGTCGAGTTCTAAGGGGGGAGAATGTAGTGCCTCTCCATGTTTCCCTTTTTCTAATGTCTTTGATGGATTATGCTTAAATCTTTCTTCATGTGTGTTAGGTGAGCATATGGATATACTAATTATGTTGATGGACTAACTATGATGACTTTATGTTTCAGGACTTGAGTGATGGCATTGATGATTATTATGTATGCTATGATGTGCTAACCCATGCTTCTAGGTGTTGTAGAAGAAGTGATATTTGCATAGGGCCTTCACTTAGTGAACCTGGCTCATATCACATGTGTTTGTGGCATACTAAAGAATATCCCTATTTTCAACAAAAAAAATATTGCCCCAGCAATGAAGCCCCATGGATATTTGGTAATTGGAAGCAATTCAATTATGTAGGTTTTATCTTTATATTGTGATAGTATGTAAGGGTGTGAAGATCAGGATGTCATATCTCCCACTCCTGAGAGCTCTACGATGTTTCGATTCATCTTCACTAGATTATGATTGATTTGGATTATCAATATATGTGCAACACTTGATGTGTTATGTAGGTTGTAGGTATTGGACATCAACTCCACTTGATTTTCAGGTTTGAGCGTGTCTCTAACTTCCAATGACGGTTGAGGAGATAATACAGGGCCCAATTTCCCTAGCCTAAGCCATTGTCTCGATTCGAGAGCCAAGTATCTAGTCCTATGTCACCCTATCAATTGTCATGGCGACATCTTGACTACCTTATTAGAAGTTTAGGATGTTATGTTGTAATTTGGTCTTGTGGTTGTTAATTTGGAATTATTGAATTGATAGGGTATGTTTTAAATAAATATTAATTGTGTGTTATGTTATTTGAAAATAACATAAGTATAAATGTTACAAGAAATAATTATAATATTAAATATTAAATTGTGTATTAAATTAAATAAATATGCTTTAGGTGCTTGTGTGGGAATAATATTATTATTATTATCAATATTTTGTGGATGCAATTATTATTCATAGTATTCATAATATTGTTATTCATATTATTATTAAATGGTTGTTTTAATTATTTATTTGTTATGGATAAATAATAATCATAAATTAAATATTATTATTTGATAATTATCTTGTCAAAGAAATAAATTAAATGGAATTATTTTAGTGGGATAAATATGAAGAATATTTAATTGTTTTTATTGTTTTATTCTTATTTTCATGTTTCTAAATTAGGTTGCTTTGTTTTTTTTGGGGGGGGATTTAAAGATTTCTTTTATTATTTTTTTATTTGGGGATTCATGAGAAGAAGGAAGGAAGCATTTTTGTAGCTGCAAGAAGTTTTGGAAGAAATTTACAGAGCATTTGGGAAGAGGGTTTTAATAAAAAATTAGTTTAGGAAATCTATTCCTTACTTTCTACTTTATGATTTTGAAGCATTTCTTAGGAGAATTGGGAGTTAGTTTTGCATTTTGTGGGAGAATTGTGTTGGAGGTTTTCAGTGGAGGTTTTGCTGGAAGCAGTGCTGATTGAAGATTGTTGATTGGATCTACATTCAGACTTTCTCAACTTCGTCAAATTTCTTCCTTCTGTCATTTTTGCGTGGATTTGAGGTAGGGGCTTGGCCTCTTGAATTCTTTGAATCTAATGTGATTTTTGTGGTGCATGTAATAAATTTATATTGTGTGTTTATTTACTTCAAGGGGAAATTGAAAAAACAATGTTTAAGTTTAGTTTTCTTTGTAAAATTTAGGAAAACCATTAACGGGAAGGGTTAAAAAACTCTAGTTGTTGTCTCGAAATTCTATGAATTGAGACTATGATGTTTCTGTGAATTGTATGAGGATATTTTGTGTCAATTTCATGTATGTTGTGTGAAAGAATGAGTTTGTTGTTTTGTTGTTATGAATTGTAAGGTTGTTTGAGTCAATTGATTTTGCTTTTGTGAAAAGTGACTTATGTTTCTAGTCATAAATTGGGTTTTGAATTATTGTCATGATGTTCTATCAATCTAAGTCGATGCATGTCTATTTCTAGAAGTATTCCAGTCATATTTTTCCTAGAAACTATTTTGTCTTCCATACTGTCAATCTATACAATTGTGCCTCAGTTATGAACAGTTGCAATTGCACCTCAGTTAGTGATAGATGTGCCTTAGTCAATGACAAATGCACCTCAGTTAGTAATAGTTGCACCTTAGTTAGTTTCTACTGCATAGTTTGTCATTTAGTTTGTTGTTTGGTGTCGGTTTTGTCTTGTTTGGCTTCCAAAGGTTTCCAGAGGTTGAATTTTGGACCTGTTTGCTATTGTGTTGGAAAAATTGAGTCTAATGATGTTAAATGTGTCTTGAGTGATATTTTCATGCTTTATTCATGATTTTGAGAAGATTCCTTTAGTTTTGATGCATTTGTAGTTTGTTGGGATTGATTGTCCTAGTTTTGAGATCATGCAAAGATACGTTTATAATGATGTTGTGAGTCTTCCAAATTTGGTCATGAGCACTTGTTTGTATATTATGTTATGTGGAAGTTTACTTTGTTGTGAGATTGTATCCTTGAGTTTTGAGAAGTTAGGAGATACCTTGTGTTAGCAAGCCTTGGAAGTGTTAGGTTGTGTTGAGTTGAGATTATTTCTTGTAAGCCTTAGCCTTGATGATTGTTGTGTGGGGACTTGTGTCTCTCCTATCATGGTGGGGTGGACCTTCGAGTTCCACACGGTTGGGTGGTAGGTTCTAACCATCCATTGGGATTTTGGTGGCGTGTTCATGTTCAACCTCTGGGCGATGATCATCTTACTCCTTATCTTTCTTCAATTGCAGTGTTGTATTATTCATGGTGACATGTCATGTAATTTCATGAAAGATGGACTACATTGTATTGTAATTAAGATGTGTAAGATGTTGCAATTGTAGTACCATGTGTAGCAAAGATTATGTATACATTATTTATAGTCTTAGATGTCGCATTGGAATGGATTATGAAATGATATGAGAAATGTTTTGTGTGTTATGTTGTAATGAAAGGATGTGTTGAATGAAGAGCTAATATAGGTTATGTATTTAGTGTAGTATGTCTTGAATTGTTAATGTGAAAATAGGATAGTAGATATTGTGTAATCAAGATTGTGTATTAAACTGCACTCTAGAACTATCATTATGTGGAAAGAAAAGATCATGCATGTTTATGTTGAAATGTCATGAGGAGTTACCAAGTAGTTAGATTAATGGTTTATGTGATTGTTACTATTGATTGCGATGTCATAAGCATATGTGAATGTGTTGTTTGAACAGTTACAATTATACCTTATGTTAAGTTTTCAAATATTAATTTATGTATCAAGGGGATTAATAAAATAGTAAGTAGAATTAGTCCTAAGCATAGTTTAGATATATCTCCGAGTTAGTTAAGTGTTAGTGGCGTCATTTGGTGGTGTTAGGGAATCCATGGAGGAATGTGCCAATTACTATGTTGTCATCATATGCATTTCAAGTTAGAAACCGTAGAGAATTTAGTTGTTATAAAATGTGTTGTATTTTCTTTTGTTTAAAAAATATATATATTTTATTGTTATATGAGTCTTTGTTCCTATTGAGTCTTTGTTCCTATTCCTCTGGGTTCCTTGGTAGGGCGTGACACATCAAATATCACACATATACTCATCAAGGATCATCAAGCATATCAAGCATTATTCATCAATCATCCATATAAAGCATACACATAAAAGTACATTCTATCAAAATCTTGAAGAATCCAAAGAACAATTGCATCACTTATATCGATGAGGAAATCTACTCAACAAAGGATATATATTTCTTTGGTAGGTGAAGGTAAGAATTATTTGATTTGATCTCTTTTATGCTTTATCCAAAAGTTTTTTTCTTTATTTAGAACAAGAGTTTAGTATAACTTTGATCTCTTGCATTGTGTTCTATATATAGCATCATATAACAACAATAGGATCCCATGAAGAAATAGAGAGGAGTGAGGCAATATGAGATGAAAGGGAGAAATAAGTGAGGACTTGGAATTCCCCCAAATAAAAATCTAGAAGCAAGTGATGTTTCTTTGCTAAAAATATGATTGAATGCACCAAACTAGTGCATAATAATGAAGGTATAATTACATAGAAAGATGAAGATGTTGCAAGGTGTGCACCCTTGGTCTCCTTGTATTGTGTAATGTAATGCTTGGGTTTGTGACATGGATTGTCCACCTCTCATGGATTCATTAACTCTAGAAGTTGTATCAGGCATTAATAGGTTGATATTTTGATGCAATGACAATTGTTTGTGCAATAATTGGTATCAGTGCCTGGGTCATAGGTTCAAACCCCTCACTTGCATTGGGTGGATTATTGCAAGGTGTGCACCCTTGGTCTCCTTATGCTATGTATTGCAATGCTCAGGTTCATGACATGGCTTAACTGCCCCTTGTGGATTCATTAACTCTTGCAATTGTATCAGGCATTAACAGGTTGATATTTTGGTGCAATGACAACTATCTATGCAACAAAAGATCCTCTTGCATCAAACAACATTCCTTCCTTTAGGAAGTGACATATAAATGGGTGCATGCTGAAATTATTCCCACTTCAAAATAGGATATGAGAGATGCAACAAAAGAATATAGTATTGGTGGGATGTTCACTAAAGTTGGTGATCATCCTAGAAATATGCCATGGAAGAATCAACGTGAAAGAAGAATTAGTAAAGGAATGTTGGAAGTTGGAAGTCTATCTTTGAAGATGTAGGTTGGAACATGAGCATGAAGTATATTTTTCTTGCATGATCCAGTGTTTTCAATGATGTCAACATTGTTATGATCATTATAGCATAGTTTGGAAGTATTTTTGGTGACGTATGTATAGAGCAAGTTGGTCCAAAAAATATGGTTATACAAGAAATTGGCTAAGTATTTCCTTTAGCAGTTTTATGGTTCAATGTGTTAGTTTTTGGGTTCGCACTTCACCGCAAGTGGAGATATCACTCTATGATTGTAACTATAACTTTTAGGTTATCATATGTAGCTATATTCAAGATTTAACGATATTGTATGAATTTTCCCAAAAGATATGAATGATAGTGCTTAGCCTTGTATATCACAGTTACTTTTTGTATAGTGTATCAATGTGGGAGATTTCGCATTTCTTCATGGATAATTATTTTGTGTTGCGATGATAAATACAAGCTATTAGTTTTTGGCTGAATGGAAATTCAAAGGAAGACTGAGCTTTGAGGTCGCACGTTTGGTGAATTGCATGTACACATGAGGATTTTGTGTTTAGGTCTATTTTTGGGCCAACCTAACATGTTTAATGTTTTGTGGAGGAAAAGAAAGTAACTTTATCTTATGTGGGACTTATATTAGGTCCATTTCGACCTATCTTGATATAAATTGAATTCTGAATTAAGGTGCAAAGTGTGGATAAAATGTCTTGAGAATGATATGCTTAATTTTGTGTTACTTCTAATTAGGTTGACCTAATTGAAGTTACACTTGATATGGATATATATAGAAGATTAACTTAAAAAATTTGGTGTGTGTGTGTGTGAGCATCAAAGATGATAAGCATTGGATGATGAAGAGATAGAAAATTGCATGTGAGTGTTGAAAGATATATGAAATGTATGGTGGTTCACCTACATGTGTATGATGCAAAATTGAGATGATTGTGAACAAAGTAGAGTATTGATTTAGATTAGTGCGAATACCATTTTGTAATTCATTGGAACTATAATCTAGCATATGATAGACATTATTGTATCAGTTCAAATAGGTTGTACAACCACCCCTTCTTTGTGGGCAATGAGTTCACTTGAATAGTAAGTCCACGTGGTAGTGATACTTTCTATAATATATTGTATCCAACTATAATATATTGTGAGCTAACCCTTACCATGGCTTTTCCATTTTTGGGTTTTCCATGTAAAAATATTGGTGTTCATGTGTCATGTGATTTTGTGGATGTCTTCATGCTTTCTTTCATCATTGTAGTTATATTTATTTTGATAATTGGATGCCTTATGTTTAATTAGTTTAAAGGAATACTAATTCACCCCCCTGTTAGTACTTTGAGTGTTCAACAATTGGTATTAGAGAGTGGATCCCTATAAGGAGCTTGACCACCTTGGGAAGATCTTGGAGTTTGAACACATGGCTGATAGAAAGTATCCTATTCCTCTAGAAGAGATTCCTACTATTGAATAAACAGAAGAAGATTGCATGTTAGACAAAGATGGAGAACTCAAAGTTTATCTTGACGATCTTAATAGAGTTGAAGATGAGAACAAAGATTTGAAGGGAAATCTAAAAGATTCAAATGAGTGCATCATAAAACTGAGAGAAAATCAAGAAATTCAGAGAAAGGCATAAGGAAGTCAATCAACAATTGAGGCAAGCAAATGAAAACACCACTGGATTAAGAGTATAAGTGGAAGAAAAGAAAAGAATTAAGGAATGCTTGAATACAATTATATAAAGAAAATATAATGAATGAATGGAGATTGAACAAGAAGTGATAAATCTAAGATTATATTTGGAGAAGGAAAGAATTCATGAAGACAAATTTAAGAAAAGTTATATAATGCTTGATGAGTTGATTGTTGGTTAGAAAGCATCTAAAGATAAAAGTGGTTTGGGGCTTGAAAAGGGAGAAAGCTCAAAAGATCAAACATCTAATGCAAAGAAGATCAGTGAAACAAAGAAAGTTGAAGGCAAGAAGAACAATGACATGTTTTAGAATCAAAGAAGTAATGCTAGAAGACCCCCTATCAAGCAACCAAATGCTCAAAGGTGCCAATCTTTCAATGGTTTCTGTTATTTTTGCAATAAATTTGGACATAGAGTTGTGGAATGTAGAAGAAGAATGAATCCAAATATTTCATCCTTTACTGGTCAATGCTTTACATGCAAGAAATTTGGACATAGAGCAAGTGAACATAGAAGTCAAATGATGAATAAATACAACAATGGTAGAATGATTCAATCTTTCAATGGTCACTGCTATACATGTTATGGATTTGGAAGCAAAGCTAATCAATGCATATCCATAATGAATGGAAGAAATATCACATGTAACAATTGCAGAAAGCGTAGACATATTGCTAAATTTTGCAAAAATAAAACCAAGAGGAAGAATGATCTGATGAAGAAGAATGAATGAGTTAAGAAGATTTATCTAAATGAAGTGAAAAATGAAATGGAAAAGATATGGAGAAAGAAAGGAGAGATTGAGGATAAGGGAGAATCTGTACCACCCTCCAATGTAGGTGTTTTTTTCGGTAATGAATATCCTATATCCCTCATAAAAAAAAAAGGTGTTGGAACTACAACATGGAGATATGTCATGGATAGTGAAATTCTTGAGCTACGAAAGAAAATTTACAGAAAAAATTCTAATATGCGGCTATTTGTGGAGATTTTAAAAATTGACTGTGAATACAAGGTTTTGAAGTTTACCAACTTTTTGTCTAAAGCATTTATTGTTGAAATGGGTCAAGTTGGAGAGTTAAATGCAAGTGTGCTAAGGAAGATTCATTTAACTAAAATAATTAAAAGGGGAAGAGAAGAGAAAATTAGGAAATTGAAGGGTTCAACGCGTCTCCTAGTGGCTAGACATTAAAACCCTAAGTTCGTTGACTTGACTAAGAGGTATTTTGCAATACCTACATATTCCAGCCTTCCAAAAAAATTCTTTGAAAGTAATTTAGATGTAATGGAGGCACCAAAGGTTGTATTCATCTCACAGAGACCACAACTTGAGCTTAAAAGACTTTCTGCCAAATTCTTGCTAGATAATCCCTTAGGTGCATTCTCTCACAATCCCTGTGGGGTTTTTCCTATTGAAGAAATTAACACATATATTCATGGGAAAATGGAAGAAGTTTCTCCTAGTAGATTATTTGTTCTATGGATAGAAGAGTTAGAAGAAAATGTTGACACTTTAAAATTAGAATACAAAGCCCTAAGTGAGAAAAGGCTAGATGTGTGGCAAAATTTTCTGACGTTTGAGTACAAAGAAAGTATAGCAGAATGTTGCTAAGTAGAATTCATGATGAATCCATATGGATTGATGGACCTTACATGATAACCAAGGAAGCAATTAGAGAAATAATTGGTTTGTGGTCCTCCGGACTAGTTCCAGACCAAAAATATATCATCAAAGTCAAGGATATAATGGAAAAGACAGGTACTACTCTTCATAAAAAAGAACTCACATTGGACTCTATTAGAAACCTGGTAGTCTGATATGCAACAATGCTCATAGGTCACAAGATTTATCACCCAAATAGAGACAATACAGTCTATGTCATAATAGTTCATGTGGCACATGATGTGATTGAAAATAATGTTGATTATGATCTTTGTGAATTGCTCTGAAAATAATTGTTGGAAAACCTGAAGGAGATTAAGAAGAAGAAGAAGCATACATTCAGGTATAAAAAATTGGTAATCTGTCTACTTTTCTACTTCTTAAGGGAAATATCAGTGGTTGGTAAAGCTAATTGGACAAATGAAAAACCTATTGTGTATCAAATTGCAAATCATATGAGAAACCTTGGAGGTATGAATGCTCAAGATGAG
Source organism: Sequoia sempervirens (assembly GCA_007258455.2). Classification (NCBI taxonomy): domain Eukaryota; kingdom Viridiplantae; phylum Streptophyta; class Pinopsida; order Cupressales; family Cupressaceae; genus Sequoia; species Sequoia sempervirens. Next base: position 373,431,996 of record VDFB02047230.1, on the reverse strand, counting down.
GCCCTTGCAACATTCTTTGTAGTATTTCAAAGTAGAATGAATGAAAGGATGAGAATTCCTAGAAGTGTGGTGGAAAGATACTTAAAATACCTTAACTTTCTTGTTTCCGTTGATTTTTTCTTTATGGAAGCAATTGAACCTAGGACTATTTGGATCTTAGAACTGGATCATGAAGTGATAGAGGTAGAAGCTATTAGATATGTAAAAATGCTTCTAAGTAGTCCCAAAGACTCCAGCAAATCAAGGAAAAAGGATAGGACTAGAGCTAAGATGAGCGAAAAAACCTCTGATAGTTCTAGGAGATTAGATAAGAAGAGAAAAATCATAGATAGACCTCTGGTTGTAGGGAAAGTTAAGCAAGAAGTTACAGGGAAAAAGGAAATTAATGTTGAAGAAGAAAGAATTCACATGGATGATGCTCAATGTTGGCCGCCTACAATGATTTAACTAAGCCCTTAAAGTTGTGATTCAGAGATTGGACATCTAATCTGAATAGCTATCTTAATCATTATGAAGGTGCATTTAACTTGTCAACCTAGGGACGTAGACTTGAAATGGGTCAGCACAATATGTGCGCTAGGAATCCATAATAGCCATATTCAGTCTATAGCTAAGAACGACATATTGGTTAAAGTAAATTGCTTAGAAAGAAGTAACATAAGTGTTGAACATCAACCAACAACTACAACTATACTAAGTTGAAGTGCATGACATAAATAAAAATCTGAGCAAATAAATAGGAAACTACTCTATCTGCTTTAGCTACAAGAACAGTCACAGAATGGAATTCTAGTGGCTGCAGGAACAAACAGTTTCCAGATTCATAACTATTTGCACAAAAAGGTAACAACTAAGCTAAAGGATGGAATGCTCAGCAAGTGGCCCCCCTTGGATGAGTATCCCTTAAGAAAAATGCAAACTCAAATGCAATGAACTTATAACTTCATTTCATTCATTGGAAAGTGTGATTACAATAGAGCAGGATAACTGTATTAATGAAAACTAATAATGTGAGTACAACATCAGATTAATCAACCTTCTAAGAAGGAGAATTTGAGTCTTATTTATAGGAGGAAAAACTACTAACTAACTACCTAGCAAGTCGGTCAACTCCAACAGATTAGGAGGACGCCACTTTATGGAAAGCATAGAAAGTGGAAAGGAGGTTATGCATGCATGGAATTTGGTCAAGCCGGTTTGCCTTAATGTAGATCTAACATAACAACAACTCCTATATTTTCTCAACAAACTATTATGACCATTTACAAGGAAGTTACAATCTTCGATTTGAACTAGGAATCTCCCTCCATTGAGAGTCTTCTCTCCATTGACCTTTGAATGATCACCTTTTTACCTTTATGGCAAATGACCAGCTGGAAAAATCTTCCTCAATTTTGTAGGCTCTAATTATATCTGCATGACAACATTACTACACACAACAATTACATATATATAACTATATTAAAGTAGCATTCATTAATCCACGTGTAAAATTAACATAGATAGTTCATATAGCATGTCAATGTCATTTAAAAGTTACAAAAAAAAGCTTATGCCCAATGTCTATGGTTTTGAGGAAATAACATGAAAATGTCAATCATCCAAGTATCAAGGTCTATGACAACTATAGAAAATGGATAATAAACTCTATCAAAATTGAGCCATAAATTGGACTCATCACTCCCCCCAACCTAAGGTTTTGTTGGTCCTCCAGTAGAGGAAGAGTTATTCCTTTTCTTGGTCAATACCTTCAAATCTACAACTACCAGTTGTCCTACATCAGTTCTTGCAGTGTATGAATTGGGGTCCCAATAGAACCCTTGCTTGTTGTCCAACCTGTTCCATCTTTGCCTCTCTACAGCTATATCATATTGATAATACCTGAAATTTGGCACAGGCCATAATATGGTAGGTGGCTGAAAAGTTAATGGGAGCCAAAATTGCCCCTTCATCCTTCAAGTTGTATATATCTATCAACTCTTTTGCATGTTGCAACATAGTTTTGCAGAGAGTTAGGTTCAACTTGTTTTGTGAACCAAATCTAGTCCTAAGCGCAGCTTCAATATTCTTCATAGGTTATTCGTGAGTTGTGATTAAATAATGTCAATTATTTAATTATTCTCCCTAAAGTATTCATTTCTTTATTAAATAAATCTAATTATTTAGTGGGATAAACAGCTTTAATTTCACTATTTAATTAAATGATCTTAATTATTTGGTGATTCCTTCTTTATTCTATCTGATTAATTAAATATATTGCTTTTATTTTGAGTATATTTATAATTAACCTTATCTTCCTTGTCAAATTAAATAAATTTTTATTTGATTTACCCTTTCATCATATGTCAACTATAATTTAAAAAATTATTTATTTATTTAATTATTCATTTTAATCCCTTCAACACTTAATTAAATAAATCTTATTTATTTAATTATTCTCAAATATCAAATCTTGGGTCAAATGAGATTATTTGAATTCTTGATTCTATCTATATTTATATAATTGTGGAATTTATCTAAGTATTCACTCTCGCTCGACTCGAGATCTATTTAGATTGGTCGGTTAACTCCTGATTTAATGTCTGAGTTGCTTGCATGAATAAACTCTTTGTTATATCATTCAGTCATCTAATTCTAACTCATTTGTGTGTACATGCATATTAATTAAACATTCATATTTAATTAATTAAATCTTGTGTGTGTATTCGAACAAAGAGTTGCTTTAATCCATCTTTATCTTTGTCATTCAAAGACTATTCTTCTATTTTTGAATACCAAACTCAAAGATTAAATCATTTATTTAATATTTATTTCTATTTCTAGTTTTTATCACTCATGTCACTACTAACAATTATCAAAATGCATGTCTAATATTTTGATCTCAACCATTTGTTGATCTTTCGATCCTAACCCGTCGTTCGAATGATCAATTTTCTATAAATTGATTTGTCTTTCATCATTCCAATATCTCCCGAAATCTTATGACTTTTGGAAGCATATCTATTATTTGAATCTTTGATGTTTTGCTAAATCACTATCAAAGGCTATACTTGCACAAGAGAAATCTAAGGGCAATTATACTACAACGGAAAAATGGCAAAGGGCAATCGAGGCTATACATGGAATTATGTAGATATTGGGTGAGATTGTTCAGTTTATTTATGTTTTAGCTTTCCTTTGTTCTCTATTGTTTAATTTAGATTGCATTTAGATCTTAGATTGCATTGTTGTGTGATTTTAACCTTTCTTCTGCATTTTCTAGATGTTATAGTTTTAACTCATTAGTCAAACTGTTCCACCTCTATGACAGATATCCCATTACGGATTTCCCTGTAGTTTCTGCTACCTTCTCATATTCTTTGTAAACTGTTTCTCTCATAGGTAGGATCCTACTACTATAGCTTGGTCAGTAAAGAAATTTGTGCCATTCCCGAAAAATGTCTCATGGGTTTCTAGATTCAGCCCTGATGGGCAAGGGAGTGTTGGATTCTATTTTCCTATAAGTCCTGAATTGTTGTCCCCAACTAATTTCATTCTGTATCCAGGACATAAATCACCGTAATTGGAGATCCCCAACATACAACAATGGATTCCAATCATGATCATGGAACACAACATAATTATGCAAATAGAGTTCACACAACAAATTTTCACTTCAGGAGGAGCAATCTGATAAGCCTGAAAAAATTCAAGAGGAGTCTCAATGGAAGGATTCAAACCTAAAATGATCCTTGACAGTTTAAAAGAAAGATTCCTCTCCTTCAAATATAGAGCATAGACCCTTGGAGGAGTCCTGCATTCTAACATCTAAGGTACTAAGGCTACTACATTGTCCACCTTTTCCCTTAAGGCAACAATTTTCATATTCTTCTCTTCAATCTCTGCATCTTTCTTTTTAATCTCCTCCTTTAGCCTGCGTTTCTCCTTTTTCCATTCCTCTTCCACCGTTCCACCACTTCCATTTATATTCCATTCCATTCCACTCTTCCACCTTGCTTTATTTGAGGTTATTCCACCAGTTATGCTGAGTTCTTTCTCTTATTCACGAACTCTTCCAGTCTTGTTATTCCAGTTCTTGATTCTGCTCCTCACCGGCCTCCTTTTATTCTGTTTCCACTAACCTGCATTTTTGTTCCCTCAATTATTTTTCCTCAACATTCCACCTACCCCATTGGGACTTTTGTGTCCTCTTGTAATTCCCCTTCCAGGGCTAGGGCTTCCTCCCAGGGACACTAGGTGGCTTTGGCCAGGTTAATTGTGTTGATGATTTTTCTGAGGGTTTCCATTATTTTGCTTTTCTACTGACATCTTTTTACCACCTTCCCCTCTATTTTGCCTCTTTCTTTTTGTGCCCTAGTTCAAATTAAGGGTTTAAAGGTTGAAATCATAATGATGCAGAGAAGAAGTATATACTGTTTTGAATTTTTCCTCAAAGATTAATCTATAGTTTTCAGGTACAGAGAGGGGGTTTTACACTGGGAAGCCGCAAAGTTGAGTTATAGGAGTCAGCTTCAATAATGATGATCTCCTACCAACCCTAGGGGTTGAAGACCAAGCCTAAGGTTAAATATACGGGTCTCAGTCCAGTCAATATTTAAAAATTCCTCCCAAGTCATATCAGATACATCATGCAAAGATTTTTCTACTAATAATTTGATCAGACAATGGCGAGAGACAAAAGTATCCTTACCTTTTTGAGTTTCAGTCGCCATGATTGAAAGGAGATGATATAACACATTTGGCATGTTCATTCTTCTCCCATGCCTCATACAATTCAATATTTTGAAGTTCACAAAATGTAGGTTCAAATGGCGGCCTTCACAAGTGATGTACTTCACAATGTGGACAACTACTTGCTTCCATGGCTTAGGTAGAGAGGTCCCATTCACACCTTGCTTGTCCACATCCAATGGAGGGTCACCAGGTTTAGTAAATTCACCCCTGGTTGACCTTGCATCTCTGGTAGTAGGGTAATATTCACCATCAGAAGGCAACCCTATAACTTTTACAATCCTCTCTTTAGTAGCTATTACCTCCAACCCTTTTACTATGGCCTTTCCTTTAGACAATATTTGTGCAAATTCCTACACAATGTCTTCATTATAATTTTTGAGCTTCAAGAAATAGTTTAGCCATCCACAATTTCTAAATTTTTCCAAATAAGGTGCATCCTAAAATAATATATCATGAACCATGGGTTCAATTTGAATTAACTGACCTCCCATCATTTAGTTGTCTACAATTAAACAAGCACTTTGCAAGGTTTCCCTTCATGCAATCTTTGTCTAAAATCCAACTTTCATCTTCCTACAACACTACTAAATTCCCAATGCCAATGTCATATGAACTTTACCTTTTTGGCAGCTTAGGATTATGACTAAGGTAATAAAGGCAGTAAGGAGTAGTAAATGAAGGATAAAAATGGCAGTGGTGTGGTGTCATCTCACACATGCTAGCCGTCACCTCACTCTGAATTCAAATTAGCTCAATTTAAACTTTTCCTGACATGGACCAACATGGATTGACACATGGACATGTTATACACACTCCCCCCAAACTAAATTTTTGTCCTCACATGCAAAGTAGTAATGACGATTTGACAGGGCAGGGGATAATTACATGCTATGGAGAACATCTACATTAATGTACATGAATTAAATAAATGTACTAAAAGATAATTAAGATGTAACAAATTGATGTACACGTGCCTGAATTCTTGGAATATTTGTTGCAAAGAATATTGAGGAAGTATCTGTCACCTTTTAAGAAGTCAGTTGAGCAATTAATGAAAGTGGAGATGGAACGAAGTGAAGTGGAATGAAGTGAAATTATGGTGGAGTGATGGAAGAGAGAGAAAGGTGGAGTTGGATAGGTGGATGGGTGAACGAATGAAGAAGTGGAATCCCACAAAAATGGAAGTATTTATTATGAAAATTTATGTACCTTGGTTAGCCAGAAGGGGGAACACTAGGTCCACTTCCTTCCGCTGCAGGAAGTTCAGGTGTTGCATGTTGAGTGAATTGTTGCATGAATTCCTCCTTGGAAGTTGGATTTTGATACAATCTGAGGTGATGATCATTGACAATCAACTTAAATCTCATAGGGTCAATGGTAGTGAGTTGAACAGCTCCGTTGGGAAAGACTTCAACAACCTTATATGGTCCTAGCCACCTTGTCTATAATTTTCCAGTGTTATCTTGATAGCTTGAGTCATAAAGGAGTGCCTAGTCACTAGGCTAAAAATTCTTGTCCTTTATGTACTTATCGTGCCATTTTATCCTTTGATTCTACACCACCTCAGTGTTATGCAAGGTTGTCTTTCTCATCTCATCCAAATTATTCAACTGCATAATTTTGTCCTTTTGTGCCTCAAAGATATTCATCCCTAAGTCAAGTGCAGTCCTAAGAGTCTTATGCTCAAATTCAATGGGCATCATAGTTTTCTTTCCATACAACAACTCAAAAGGAATGAAGCCTATGGTTGTCTTCTAGGTGATCTGATAGGCCCAAATAACTTTTGGTAGCCTAGTTTCCAAATCCTTCCTATGGATAGCCACTGTTTTGGTCAGAATGGCTTCAATTTCCCTATTGGTCACCTTAACTTGGCTATTGGCCTGAGGATGATAAGGAGTAGACTTCCTATGCCTCACATTATATTCATTAACTAGTGTTGTGACAAGGGTTGATGTGAATTGAGCCCCTTGATTAGTCACTATCTCCCTTGGAACTCCATAATGAGTGAAAATTTCCTCATAAAGAAATTATGCAACCTTATTATCTCTTACACGCTTCATTGCTTTAACTTCAACCCACTTGGTTACATAATCAATGCAAACAGGGATATAGGATTTACCATTTGATGGAGGATCAATGGGTCCTACAAAATCCAATCCCCATTTATCAAATGGAGTGATTACTACCTAG
>VDFB02047230.1:373330379-373419900 GCA_007258455.2 Sequoia sempervirens | reverse complement strand
TGTTTTCATAATCCTGTCAATTACTTGGACGTCTTGGCACTTGGAAAGGATCTATTTTTCATAGGATGAATATTTTTATTTGCTTTATTAGTACTGAGGTTTATAGTCTCCAATTTTATCATTTGAGTGATTATCATGGGATTTCTTATTCATCCTTTTGTGATCAACTTGGAGAAGGATAATTATGAGTCTTGGAAAATTGGCATCTTGATGCATCTTAGGTGGCTTTATTTTTTTCCTTATTTGCATGGAATCATACCTACACCAAACACACAATGGATTTTATCAACATTGGGCATCATCTTAGATCATATTTTTGTGGTTATTTGTTCTAGTGCTAATCTTGACACTATACGTGTTGTATCGAGCATTGAATTTCTCCACACACATTGGAAACAACTTTGGGAGATCTATGGAGACCCTCATATCTCTCCATACCCAAAGGATACTATTGCAAACTATCTCATCCCTCTTTTAGATGTATATTCCATTCTCGTTAATGATGAAACTTTAGAGGAGCTTTAGTACATATCATATTTCTTGCATGTTCTAATGGTTCAAAGTATTGTATTCATGTTCCCACTCTTCATATTGAGACTACATCAAATTTTGTTTTTCCTGATCAATTTGACATCACCACATATATGGCCTCTATTGATTTAGTGCAACGGGACATACATCCTCTAGAAATAGCTACTTGGGATTCATATCTTGCAAACATATCATCCTTATTTGTGGAGTGCTATATTATAGATCTAGAGGATTACATTATGGACATTTATCTCCTCTTTGTTGGTAGCCACATCACTACTATTGTCCCACCATATTTATTTCCTTTATAGTTTATTCTCTATTAGTTTTCACAAGGTTCTCTATCGACATCATTGCTTTCTAAGATGTGGACATGTGAGCACTTATCAAAGGAACACATCATTTGGATTTGGATTCATAATTCACCCGTCTATTTGGATTGGCTTCTCCAATCACCAGTTGACCTATTTTTTCCTAAGGGGAAAAATGTTGTTTGCATGCATTGGATAATATTCTATCTTCAGGTGTTAATCATTTTAACAAGAGTTACTTCTTTATGGGGGCTTATACCATATTTTTCTCTCTCCTATTGTGGGGACATATATTTTAATTTCATGATATAATCATTCCTTGGGGAGTAACATTAAGACCTCCTTCTATCCTTCATTCAATAGTGTAGTCATTTATTTTTCTCTTTTTGAAAGGAGTTTTACCCGAGTGGTTTTATCCTTTTCTCTAGCTGTGAGAGGTTCAATTATTTTTACATGGGTAACTCATTAGGACTTGTATTTGAGACCCATCCATGCATCCGTCATTGCATTCTACATCAGGTTTTTATAGCTTCTCCCTAATTTGATCTTAAGGGGGTTTTTGGAGTAATTAGGATAATCACTTGATAATTAATTAGTCATTAATTAATTATTAAGTCCCTTATTACATTTGTTCACTTAAGCTAAACTTAGGAGTGACTTTTTATTATTACATTGGGCTAATTATAAGTCTAATTGTCTCATTTCATGAGATTAAGGTATTTGTCACAATCTAATGCAATCCTCATCTAGGGTTTTCTTTTTCATGCTCTTATATGCATGTAAATTTATTGTAATCATTCATTCATAATCATTTAGGTTAATATATTGCACATATCAATACATTTTCTTGATCAACCATTTCTTCCCAAGGTTACATGAGCATATAAATGGTTTGATCTTTCTTTTTTCATAGGATAATTGCTTGCAGGTGATTTTTGGGTGCTATATAGAGTTTAGTCATCAACTTCAACAATCCTGACAATTATTCAATTGGCTAATTTTCCTCCAACTCTCCAACTTGCACAAAGAATATTCCCTAGAGATTATTCCTAATTCAAATTCAAATTCTTTCCTCCAATTCATAATATCTCCAACCTAATTCTATGAAATTAGGGATATTTTGGGCTCTCATGAATCCCCAACCATTGGTACTCCTTGATCCTCACTAATCTCTTTGATTTCCTCTAATTCATTGATATCCTCAAATCAAATCTTCACTATTGATCAGAATTTCCAAAATCTAGGAAACCAACTATTTCAAACATCAATTTCACTCATAATTCTAATAAGCATAGGTACTCCCTATAATTCTTGAGTACATCTGGAGCATTTTAGAGCGCCTATTTTTTGAATCACATCCTCTCATATCAATATTTTGCAACATGGACTATGCATTATTTGAGAAATCCACATCACAATTATGCATCAATCCTCAATGGGAATGAAGGTTTTCACTTTCAGTTTGGTTAATTTCTTTGATTTTAGTTTAATTCCTTAGATTAGTTAACTTGAATATTTTTCAAATATATTTTATTGAGTATGGGTTTGTATGATCTCAATTGTTTAGATTCTTAATGTTTTTAGACTCTAAGTTCTTTAATTCATGCTTACTTACTTCCCCTTTGACAAGAAATAAAAAATATTGATGATATAGTACACATTCCACCTACTAAAAACATCTCCCAACTTTGTAGCTTACAAGTAAAGATTCAAGCCATCCAAAAATTTTGCATCATTGGTGGAGTGGACTACTCCCTTTACTTAATTTCACAAGAAAGAATCAAAATTTAAATGGAGTAATATTTTTAGAAGTCCTTTGAGATCTTAAAGTAATATCCAACTAATCCTCCAATTTTACAACCAACCACATTGGGATGACCCTTAATTCTTTCCATTTTTGCTTAATGTACTATCCTTGTTACATTATTGATGTAACAAGATGAGAAAGGGAGGATCATCCGACTATAATGGGTCCCAAACATGGGACATATTGATTTTTGCATGAAATCACATATTTTTCAGAAAAACTAATCATTTAAGCCTTGAGGGGTTCCATCTAAATGGTTTTAATTAAAGCAGGTTAGATAAGACCATGTTACATGAAACTCATTAGAAAGAACCCCTCTAGTCTTAAATCACATCCATAATGGAGTGTCCTTTGCACCTATCAAAATGTTGGCAAAAACACATGTTTTCTTTACCTTTTGATGGATTAAATAAATTCATTTAGAAATTACTTTTTGTATGTATGTATTGCTTATTATAAGCTTTCAAAAAAGTATACTTTTTATTTTACACAAGAAAAAATATAATAAAAGAAATAAAAAAAATCTAAAAAATATGTGTGCACTAGGTATTGATGTTCTTTTTTTAGAAAATAAATAAATATATTTTTAATACATACAAAACATATTATGTGTGATGACATACACTTATGTCTAGATTATAATTAATTTGAATTCAAAAGTAATTAAAAACTATTATCCAATGAAACATTATGAAAAATATCCATGTACTAGATATTGATGTTAAAAATTTATAATTTTATCATTTCAATAAACAGGTTATGCATGATAACATAAACACCACTTTTAAAAAAATCGTTAACTATAAAAGTAATTTATTAAAAGTTACATAAAATAATAATAATTTATTTCCATTTTTTTAAAATATATTTAGAATCTATAGAAAAATCCTCACAAATCACTAGTTCACATTATCTCAAAATTATTAATGGTTTAGTTGGTATAGGTTTCGTAAAGTATAATTTTGTAAAAAATAAGTTGATACTGGAATGTACATCATGGCCAAATAATGTGACATAGTATTGTGGGCTGAGACCTTATTTACTACTTTATTCATACATTAATTGATTATGAGACTTAATATAAAGCTATAAAAAAATAGCTTTTTTGTTTTTGTGTTTTCTACGAACAAGTTTAGATGTTACTTATTAAATTCCAAAGTGCAAGTCACATTATATAGTTTGATCCTTTAAAACATCTTGTCACAAAAATTAATTCATCAAGATGCTTAGCTAAAGGGGTTATGTTGTTAAAAAAAATTGACCTTAAAATTATTTTGCAAAAGGAAATTAATGGTCAAGAATTGATAGACCACTTACATAAAGCTCCTCCACCATTAGCATTACCAAAAAAAGACTCATTTCTTGATGAAAATGATTTAAAGAGAAATGATAACAAATCATGGGATTTATATTTTGATGGTCCTCAATATTTAATTGACTCTAGTTCTAGAGTTATACTAATACTTCCCTCGGGAAAGCTAAATCCCTTATCATACCATCAAAATTTTCTTTGCACAAACAAAATTGTGGAACATGACACCCTTATCACTAGATTCTATGTGGCCTTTTTGTTAAACATTCAACATATATATTTGGAGATTCTCAATTGATCATTAAAAAATTTAACATGTATCATATCAAGTTAAATAAGATAAGTTATCCCAATACCATAATTTTACAACTGGTGCAAATGGATATACTCTTGTATCTCATGTGCTAGATTTTTTGTATTAATAAATGGCTCCCAACATGGATTTTTTTCTTCAATGTAAGGTGTTAGACAAGGAGAACCATTATCTCCCTCTTTATTCATCTTAATGGTAGAAGGTTTAAGTAGATCCATTATCTCATCTCATGAAGCTAGGACTTGGAAAGGTATAATAGTTCAATTTCTAGCTCCTATCTCACACTCCCCCTTTGTTGATGATAAACTTCTTTTGGGAAAAGCTAAAATGGAAGAAGCTAAGGTTATAAGAAAGACAATCTGAGACTACTGCTCATTCTTAGGGCAATACTTTAATTTCTAAAAATTCAAAATTATTCTTTTTAAATATCAACCCCATGGTAAAAATTCAAATTTTAAAATTTTGGGGCTTTGAATGCGATTCTCTCCCTTGCAAGTATCTTGGCGTTCCTTTTTTCTTAAGGAATGGGAAACACGCCTATTGGGACAAGCTAATTTCCTTAGTTTCTAATAAAATTTCACTAACAGTTAACTTTTGCAGGAAAATTGGTAATCCTCGAACCAGTCCTTCTTTCTCTTCCAATCTACCTAATGCCAGTACTTGTAGTGCCTCTCCATGTTTCTCTTTTTCTAATGTCTTTGACATATTATGTTTAACTCTTTCTTTATTTGTATTAGTTGAGCATGTGGATATACTAATTTTCTTGATGAACTAACTATGATGACTTTATGTTTGATGACTTGAGTGATGGCATTGATGATTTAAGCATATGGAGTATATGGATGATTATTGTTTATGAGATGCTTTCTATTTAGCATAGTTGTTTATTTGAGTTGATATTGATATATGCTCATTTGTAGTAAATTGATGTTTTAGTTTCATCAATTTTGATGTGACTTTGTATTGGTGAAGGGAACAGGATTGCGTCACTCGCTTGCAAGCGCCTTGCTAATTCTGTGATTTTCTCTCCATGGTGTGATTGTTTTATGATCTATATACATGTAAGACATATGTTTTGATTGCATGATTGCATGTATAGGCCATCGAATCCACCTAGATTCATAGGTTTGAGCATGTCCATTTCCCAATGGTATTGTTGATTGGGAGATAGTAATGAGATTTCCTTGTCAAGCCACAATCCTAGTCATAGTGTGTCATCAGTCCTTGTTTCGGTATACTTTGTTGTTATGTTGTCCATGTTTTGCTTGTTGTTTATTTATTTTGCAAGGTATGTTCTATGGGAAAGTAATGTTAATTAATGTTTATAACGGTTTTTAGTGATGACTTAATTAATTTTGATAAATTTTGTTAGAAGCTTTATATTTGATTTAATTAATTTAATTTAATTTATTTTGTAAAGTTATTTAATCTTTGTGATTAAATTTATTTTATAAAGTGATTAAATTAATTAGATTAAATTTAATTAGAAATTAATATGTGAATTATGAAATATTAAATGCATAAATATCTTGCAATTATCTTAGATGAAATATCTCTGATTTGGTTGAAAAGATATTTTATTTGTGACATGTGTTAGAAAAATTAATTAAAGATTACTGTTGGGAATGAATTCTTGGAGAGAATATTTGCAGTGATTCAAAAAAGAAAGAGGGTACTTCATGGGAATGGAAAAAATATATTTTGAAAACAAGAGTTGTTGAAGAATTGGGGGAAGAAGTTTTGAGGAAATTTTGGCTTTGGGTTTTTTTTTCATCTTTTTGGAAAAAGTGGATAATTTGGAAGAAGCTTTGGTAAATTGGAATCTAAAGGTGAAGCTCTACCTCAAACATCATTTCCTCAAGAATCCAAAATTAGGTTATTTAAATTGTTTTTATTTATATGCAAATTGGAAAGATTGCTTGTACAAGAAGAATATGTTATTTGTGTAGAAGCTTTAATTTAGTTTGTAAATTTGAAAGATTGCCATGTTTGGAATTTTTTGTGAAAATTTTTAGCTTATGTAGAAATTGTTCTAAGCTTTGATTTGTTTGGAATTGAAAAATTGTCGTAAAAGCTTTAGGTCCTCTATAGGAAATTTAAATCAAGTTGTATTGCTTAATTTTCCCTATCGTTGGAGATTTCTGTAAGTATTTTAAACCCTTATTGTACACCAGTTGAATTTGATAGTTCGATTCATTATTAGGGATTCAAAAGTTCTTTATGTGTTAGCCAAAACTTTGCATCAAGTTTAAATTAATGTATATTAATGGTCATTCAATGAATATTTTTTACACTCTGCACTCTTTTCTTATGGGAGGAAAATCCATCATTAGCACTAGAAATTTCCATTTTAGTAGGTTTTGATATTCACTATTTGGGAACTAACTCTTGCATGCGTATTAAGTCACTTGGGAAGAATCTTTCTCACTGAAGTTTAAAGTTGCCCGATCTTCAATCCAAAACATGTGCATTTCCCACGGTCAATGTACTCCATGTGTCTTATTTCATGGGAAATCTCTATTTTGAATCTATTAAATTTTGAAGTTTTCTTTCACTTCCTTTTATCAAGACTGTGTGTCACATAATATAGAGATCTACTTAAAACCCTTAAATTACAACAAATTTTAGTTTCATTTCATAATATCTCAAATCTTGGGAGGTGGCTATTTCATTGTATCTATATCTATTGAATGCAGCTATATGTAACTCTATTTAACCTTTCCATAATTGTATTCATTGGATTTTTGATTTGGTATGGACTTTGCTTGGCTATTACCGTATACCAATACTCTTAATGTGATTTCTTTTCCTTTTAAATTCTCTAGTACATCACTAGTTTAGGGAAAGATAGTTTTTGAATCGATGTTTGTTTAGAAAATCTTGAGGACCTATGTATTACTTGTTGTAAGTTGTATTTATTGGTGATCAAATCTAGGCTTAGTCAGTGCTTGAAAATTGGAATCAATTCGCTATTTTCTCCGTGATTTTGGTCGCCATCTCTCTTGATACTGAGTTGAGTTAGTTGCAAAATACTTTAAATTAACTGGATAAGCCTTCTATTTTCTTTTTTGGTACAAAATCCTCAGATCTGTAGGTAGTTCACTATAGTTTTAAATTGGTAATTTCCTTTCTAGATTTCATTTGGTTTGATCGATGATTATACATTTGTGCAGTTTATATATATATATATTTAATATATTAAATATATATATATTTAAATGATATCTTAAATAAATGCACATGCAAATACATAAAGTAGATAATACTATAGTGATATGATATAAAAGAGGAAATTGATTTTTATTTGGATGTGATTTGGAAATTGTAATAAACAAATAGATTTAATTTCTTTATTTGTCCGTAAGTGAAATTGTATTAAGTTAGTTTATTTTGGGAAAATGTATTATTTTATCTTCATGAAATGGAAATTAGATTTAGGAAATCCTATTGGTAGCTTTATTTCCTACCTGAATTACTTCTTAAATTGTGATTTCTTTTGTTCACGTAATTTGGGGTAATTGGTTAGTTGTGTATGTAAGTCTTCTAGATCATGTTATTTTATGAGGGGTTAGTTCTGTTTTATGGTTCAACCCTTTATTTTTCCTTGGGTAGTGTATTTGGTTGAGTTTCAATTAAACTCCTAGTTACTACAAATGGGATGTGTGGCCTCTCATATTTTGGATTAGATCTTTGTGTTGTCAGTAAGGGAGTGGCTTTCAATGGGGATGATGCACAAAGTGGCACCAAGGTAACCCATGCAGCTTTATGATGACAATCATCCTATGATAAGAGTCAGTATGTATTGTGAAGTTGATGTACTTGATTTTTTTACTCTAGAAGCAATGTAACCTTTATGTATGTATTGTTCTTGTATGGTATAGTATTGTGTGTTGCCTATGTCTAGAGGTTGTTGGTTTTGTCTAGGAAGCCCTTTTACTATCTCCTAGCGCAGGGGGTGGGCCTTCAGGTACCACTTGGTTGGGTGGAATGTGCACCTTACACCATTGGGTTCCCATTTCATGTTTGTGATGGCAAGATCTTCTAGATTGGAGAGCTCGCATGTACCATTTGCTTTGTACTATTTCTTATATTCTTTTGTATTAGTTGGATACTTATGTATATGTACTACTTCTCATTTGTATTTGAGGAGGATTCTTGTGTATTTGATATTGTAACATTATTGTATGATCTTCCTCATTTTGGAAATGAGTCTTGTAACTTCTTTTTTGAATGAATGCAATCTATGAATGATTATTTAATATACTTTGTAGCTTATGTGATGAGTTTAATGCTTTTGGATCTATGTTCTTTATTTTATGAGTATTATTTATATGCTATGGGTTAGTTTAATTTTGTATATTATGTGATTTGAATGTAAGCATTGTCATATACCTTAGAGGATGCATGTGTTAAGTGTAGTTCACTTTACTTGTTATTAATTACACTTTCTTAAAATAAAAAAAATTGTTACACTTCCTTTTTGTTTGTGTTGATCTCTAGGGTTATGTGGCGGGGTGTTACACATGGTATTAGAGCCAAGTTCTAACACTGGGTACTCTAGCTTCACAAGAGCCCATTAGGCTTTCCTTCTTGTTTGTACTCTTATGTGTGTATTCCTTTCTTTGTTTTCCTTGACTATACTAAGTTGTTTATGTTTATGGAAACTAGGTTCACCCTAGAGGTAGATAAGAGATTTTCTTCTTCTCTCCTATTCTTCCTGTTATAGATGACTAAATAGTTGTTAATTGTGTTAGGAATGAATATGGTATGATCTATCTTAAGTATGTTAGTATGTATTTATGACATGAAGTAGTGTGGAGGTTTAACCACTCTCTTTTATAAAAGATAAATGCTTTTCTATTCTGAATAGTGAAATGGTTTTGCATTGAGTGTATTGCAATTTTATTTAGTATAGATCAAGGTGTTCAGGATTTAAAAGCTTGTCAAGGTGTGATCATTGAATTTGAAATGGAAATTGTTCTTTTTCCTTCTCTCTCTTCCTTGTCATGAGATAAAGGTAATCTAGAAGATTCTTAGCAAGAGTAATTAGTTTTGATATATGGAAAGGATGGATATGAAATAAAAGTTAATGATGGGTTATGAATATATGTGATGATATGAATCACATGGGTTATGGAAGTAAATATACTTATGGAATTGTGTATGTAATTGTATCCCCCATATAAATGTGAGAAACTAGTGACTGTGCATTAGTTGTATGTTTTGAATACCCCGTACTTGCTTTGTGGGCCATGGGATGGTGATACTACATACCCATCCATGGGAAAACTATTATTTTCCTAGGTGTGGAAAGAACCATAACATTCGTGTGTTGCATGTGTGCTATTTTTTGGGGGCCAACCCATGTGTGGTTGATAATTTTGTCATAAGAGTAGCCAAAAGATAGTTTTGTTTTCAAATTCTTTTCTTTTGGTTCTCTAAGTCTCCCAATCTGTGAAGGGATAGTAGATGCCATGTCACTTCAAGGGGTAGGGTGTAAAACATATGAATAATTGTGGTACGTAGTTACCTTAGCTTGACCGATCCCTATGGAGCATACCTGCTACTTTCCCTCATGATGGGTCAAGCTACTTGATCAATATGTGTTAGCCAAATCCCCATAGTTCTTGTCTCTAGAACCAGTAGTTGATATATTTTTTTTGGATGGTTTTGTACACCTCGTTTGTATGAGAGGTGGAGCCTGGATAGCCCCATTTTTTATGTGTATCGTATCTACATATGTTCTGACATGATGTAATTGATACAATGCCACACCCACTATTCTTCTGACACAGAGAAGCTGATGATGTCGTGTTACTGATGGTAGCGAGCTAGGCTCGAGGAAACAATGCCATGCACATAGATGCATGAAGGCACATTATGGTTTTGTTGAGCTATCTTACCTATGTCGAGCATTATGGGGTCTTGTACACTTGTAGACGGGTACTCATTTTTACTTTTGACTAGGTAGAGTCAATTAGCATATGAGTATGGCCTAGCCATGTATACCTCTAGCTACAGTGAGTACCTATGTGTGCCTTCTCCATGAGGTATCGCTATGTGGGGTGTGTTCTGCTTGTTCCTTCTTTGTGGAGCTACAAACACATTGCCATGCAGATACGTCTAGTGCATGCCCATTTCGGCTAGCATATGACCAGGTCACGTGACAATGTGATGTGTCATGTGAGTGGCGTGCTCATTTTGCACCACATGAGGAGCTATCATGATAGTTGAATGTTGTTCCCTCCTTCGTCATTGGTGGGTAGTTCCTAGTCACACAGTGATGTAATGTGCTATTTCAAAGTTTGCGAAATTTCATTTTAGTTATTGATGATTTTTATATTGTTTGTGCAGACTGGTAAAAAAATTTTCTTTGTTTTTCATGGTTTAGCCACAATTGTGAAGTTTATTTGCTCGTAACTCTCAAGGTTACAATTGATTTAGTGTTGAAATTGTGCACATTTATTTCCTTATTGTTGAAATTGGAAATTATATTTGATGATTTATTTATGAAAATTTGGTGGCTAAACTATTTTATCATTGTTGTTTTGAATACCGGTCTTGTGTAGTAATGTGATTTCTCTCTGTAGATGGTGGTGCTAGATACAGTTGAGTGTATATGAGGAAGAAGATGCAAGGAACCTTGAGGATGGGGGTATGTGAGGCTAAGGATCCACTACCCACCTATGTGTGATGAATATCTCTTGGAGGCTAAACACCTTACACCACAAGAGATGGCTCATTGTGGTCTTGCATGGATGGTTTCACCATGTGTGTGTGGCCTAACACCATCAACCCACTATGTATGTATGAAATATGGTTTTGGATACTGGCTCATTGGTTATTGGCTCATGGATTATGTATTATGGATGCACCGAGATCATCATGTGTTACTTCATGGCTATTTGGAGTTGGTCTAGAGAAACTTGTCCATTTACCTAGCCCTATGATGTGGATGAGTGTGTTTGTGTATAACCAACATTTCCTTTTTGTGTTATCATCGCATAATAGTGATAGGAAACAAACACCAAGTCTAGAAAAGTGTAAATTATTGCATTTGTGGAAGTAAATGTTTAAATTATTGTGAAATGCGGAAATAGAGCAATGCAAAACTTCTACTAGAATTGTTTTTTTTTCTTAAAAAGATTTTTTTTTTTTTATCCTTGTATGGAAAACAATGTTTGACATCTTGTTTAGACTATAATCATTGGTTAAATAATGTTTATCTATAGTATTTGCGGTTATTTCATTATTTTTTTTGTTCTTAAGACAAAAATGATATGTATTATTATACTTATTCAATCAATTTATTTACTCTTGTACGAAGTATGCTAAGTGAAAAATTGTTGATGAAGGAAGAAACCCTATTGCATTGTCATTATTGAATTATAACTTAGCAGGATATTAAGAGTTAGTATAGGGTTATCATGCTTAAAAGTATACAACTCTTGCATTCAAGCCAATAGGATGTTGAACATTATGCTATATGCTTTTATGTTACCTTATGAAAGCTAAATTTTGTTAAGAGATGTTGTTATGTGTAGGATTGAAGGGAATTATCCTTTCTAATCTTCTCTATGGGGGTGTGGATTTATGTTATTGCATGTATGAGAATTATTCAATGTGTAATGAAAAATGGTTGTGTATTAAATGAATTTGAATGTATAAATAAGCTAGTTATCCTTTTACCATGAGAAAATTAATTTATATTATTATATGATACCTAGGTTTATATCTGGCAATGAATACGAGAAGATTTCAAATTAATGTGTGATATGTTCTAATACAATTCATGCGACTTCCAGGAGCAATTCGAATTCTAAGGGGCGGAGAATGTAGTGCCTCTCCATGTTTCCCTTTTTCCAATTTCTTTGACGGATTATGTTTAACTCTTTCTTTATGTGTATTAGGTGAGCATGTGGATATACTAATTATGTTGATAGAATAAATATGATGACTTTATGTTTGAGGACTTGAGTGATCGCATTGATGATTTAAGCATATGGAGTATATGGATGATTATTGTTTATGACATGCTTTCTGGTTAGCATAGTATTTTATTTAAGTTGATGTTGATATATGCTCATCTGTAGTAAATTGATGTTTTAGTTTCGTGAGTTTTGATGTGATATTGTATTGGTGAAGGGAACATGAGTGCATCACTAGCTTGTGAGTGCCCTACTAATTCCACAATTTTCTCTTCACGACATTAATTTTTTATGATCTATATACATGTACAACATATTTTTTGATTGTAGGATTGCAGGTATAGGACATCAACTCCAACTAGATTCATAGGTTTGAGTGTGTACATTTCCCAATAGTATTGTTGATTGGGAGATAGTAATGGGATTTCCTTGTGAAGCCACAATCCTAGTCACAGTGTGTTGTCAGTCCTTGTTCCGATATGCTTTGTTGTTATGTTGTCCATGTTTTCCTTGTCGTTTATTTATTTTTCAAGGTATGTTCTATGGGAAAGTAATGTTAATTAATGTTTATAATGGTTTTTAGTGATTATTTAATTAATTTGGATTAATGTTTTAGAAGCTTTATAATTGATTTAATTAATTAAATTTATTTTATTTTTTCAAGTGATTTAATATTTGTGATTAAATTTATTTTATAAAGTGATTAAATTAATTAGATTAAATTTAATTAGAAATTAATATGTGAATTATGAAGTATTAAATGCATAAATATCTTGTGATTATCTTAGATGAAATATTTGTGACATGTGTTAGAAAAAATAATTAAAGATTGTTCTTGGGAATGAATTCTCAGAGAATATTTACATTGATTGAAAGAAGAAAGAGGCTACTTCACGGGAATGGAAAAAAGATATTTTGAAAAAAAGAGTTGTTGAAGAATTGGGGGAAGAAGTTCTCAGGAAATTTTAGCTCTGCGTTTGTTTTTCAGCTTTATGGAAAAGTGTATAATTTGGAAGAAGCTTTGGTAAATTGGAATATGAAGGTGAAGCTCTACCTCAAACATCATTTCCTCAAGCATCTATAATCAGGTTCTTTAAATTTTTTTTATTTATATGTGAATTGGAAAGATTTCCTGTACAAGAAGAATATGTTATTTCTGTAGAAGCTTTAATTTAGTTTGTATATTTGAAAGACTCTCATGTTTTGAAATTGTTGTGAAAGATTTTAGCTTATGTAGAAATTGTTCTAAGCTTTCATTTGTTTGGAATTGGAAATTTTTCGTAAAAGCTTTAGGTACTCTGTAGGAAATTTAAATCATATTGCTTAATTTTCCTTGTCATTGGATATTTTTGTAAGTCCTTTCAATCATTATTGTACACCAGTTGAATTTGATGGTCTAGTTCATTATTGGGGATTCAAAAGTTCTTTTTGTGTCATTTGAAACTTTGCATTGAGTTTACATTAATGTATATTAATCGGCATTCAATGAATATGCTTTATACTCTGCATTCTTTTCTTGTGGGAGGCCAATCCATCATTAGCATTGTAAATGTCCATTTTAGTAGGTTTTGATATTTGTTGTTTGGGAAATAACTCTTTCATGCATATAAAGCCTCTTGAGAAGAAGCTTTCTCACTGAAGTTTAAAGTTGCCTGATCTTCAATCCAAAACATGTGCATATCCCACGGTCAATGTAATCCATGTGTCTTATTTCATGGGAAATCTCTATTTTGAATCTATTAAATTTTTAAGTTTTCTTTCACTTCCTTTTATCAGGAATGTGCATCCCATAATATAGAGATCTATTTCAAACCCTTGAATTACATAAAAAAAAGAGTTTCATTTGATAATATCTCAAATCTTGGGAGGCCGCTATTTCATTGTAGCTTTATTTGTTGAATGTGGCTGTATGTAACTCTATTTAACCTTTCCATCATTGCATTCATTGGATTTTCGATTTGGTATGGAGTTCACTTGGCTATTACCATAAACTAATACTCTTAATGTGAATTCTTTTCCTTTTAAATTCTCTAGTACATTGCTGGTTTAGGAAAAGATAGTTTTTGAATTGATGTTTGTTTAGAAAATCTTGATGACATGCATATTACATGTTGTAAGTCATATTTCTTCGTTATCAAATCTAGGCTTAGTTAGCACTTGTAAACTGGAATTAATTCACTATTTTTCTCCTTGATTTTGGTTGTCATCTGTCTTGATACTGAGTTGTGTTAGTTGTAGAATACTTTCAATTAACTAGACAAGTCTTGTATTCTCTTCTTTGGCACAAAATTCTCAGATCTATAGGTAGTTCACTACAATTTAAAGTTGGTAATTTCCTTTCTAGATTTCATTTGGTTTGGTCATTGATTATGCATTTGTGTAGTTTATATATATATATATATATATATATATATATATATGATATCATAAATAAATGCATGAAAATTCATAAGGTAGATAATATTATAATGATATGATATGAAAGAGGAAATTGATTTTTATTTGGATGTAATTTGGAAATTGTAATAAACAAATAGATTTAATTTCTTTGTTTTTATGTGACTAAAATTGTATTAAGTTAGTTTATTTTGGGCAATGTATTATTTTTATCTTATTGAAATGGAAATTGGATTGACGAAATCCTAATGGTAGATTTATTTCCGATAATAATTTCTCATTAAATTATGATTTCTTCTATTCACGTAAGTTGGGGTAATTGGTTAGTTGTGTATATAAGTCTTCCAGATCATGTTATTTTATGACCGGGTTGTTGTGTTTTATGGTTCAACAATTTTTTTCCCTTGGGTAGTGTACTTGGTTGAGTTTTAGTTAAACTCTCAGCTACTACGAATGGGATGTGTGGCCTCTCATATTTTAGATTAGATCCTTGTGTTGTTAGTAAGGGAGTGGCTCTCAATGGGGCCAACACACAAAGTGGCCCCAGGGTAACCCATGCAGCTTTATGATGACACTCCTCTTATGAAAATAGTCAATATGTATTGTGCAGTTGATGTACTTGATTCTTTTACTCTAGAAGCAATATAACCTTTATGTATGTCTTGTTCTTGTATGGTATAGTATTGTGTGTTGCATTTGTCTAGAGGTTGTAGGTTTTGTCTAGGAAGCCCATTTACTATCTCCTAGCACGGGAGGTGGGCCTTCGGGTACCACTTGGTTGGGTGGAATGTGCACCTTACACTGTTGGGTTCCCATTTCATGTTCATGATGGCAGAATCTTCTAGATTGGAGACCTCATGTGTACTAATTGCTTTGTACTATCTCTTATGTTCTTTTGTATCAGTTGGATACTTATGTATATGTAATACTTCTCACTTGTATTCGAGGAGGATTTTTGTGTCTTTGCTATTGTAACATTATTGTATGATCTTCCTCATTTTGGAAATGTGTCTTGTAACTACTTTATTGACTGAATGCAATCTATGAATGATTCTTTAATGTAATTTGTAGCTTATGTGAGGAGTTTAATGCTTTTGGATCTATGTTCTTTATTTCATGAGTATTATTTATATGCTATGGATTAGTTTACTTTTGTATATTATGGGATTCGAATGTAAGAATTGTCTGGTACCTTAGAGGATGTATGTTTTAACTGTAGTTCACTTTACTTGTTATTAATTACAGGTTTAAAAAAAATGTTGCACTTCCTTTGTGTTTGTGTCATCCCCTAGGATTATGTGGCAGGGTGTTACAGTAATGAAACTTCCGAAAGGAAAAGAGAATTCTCTTCAAAATGTCTTGAAAGATTTTCTTTGGTCTGAAAATGTCACTTCAAAAAGAAATTATATCTAGTTGCTTGCAATTTAGTTTGTGAACCAAAATGTAATGGGGGGGGCAGGATTAAGTGATATATTTTTGCAAAACAAATCTCTTGGTGCTAAGTTGGTTTGGAAAATCTACTCCAAACCAGATCTTAAATGGTATAAAATCATGAAACACAAATATTTGGCCTCTATTGAAATCCAGAGTGAATATTTACACAGAAGAATCTTCCTCAAGGCTCCAAAATATGGAACTTTATCTCCTTTTTTGATTTTGTTCTCCTCCCTCATCTATCTTGGCTCATTAACAATGAAGAAAAGGCTCTCTTCTAGGATGAAGCCTCAAATGGACATAAGCCTCTATGATATCTTGGCAATTGGAAGCAAATTGAATCAATTTTGAAATCATCCTGGGGAAGTAAGGTTTGTGACTATCTCAACATTGATCCATCTAACCCTTCAATAGTTAAATGGAAAGACTTTGATTTTATGCAGAACCCCCTTATGAAAATGCTTATTTAAAAGCTAAGCTTTCTAAAAGGCACAAATATCTAAGCAACAAACAAGATGAAATTGTTTGGAAAAAATATAAATATGATTAATATAATGCTAAAGATGGGTATAATTCTCTGATTACTACCACAAATGACATCCATTGGCCTATTATACTTTTTGGGACCCCAATGTTCTTCCTAAAGCAGGGGATTTTACATGGCTTGCAATAAAAGACGTGATTTTATCTGGAATGAGATTGGACAGATTAAGTATTGTCCCTATTTTTCCATGTGTGATGTGTGGAAATTCTTTTGAATCTACTGATCATCTCCTTTTGAAGTGTGATTTTGCACAATGTTGTTGGTCTTGGGTCATGAATAAGCTTGGATGGTTACGCCCTCTTCATAAAACCATTTATCTCCATTTTCTCTTTTGGACTTTCCTTTTATCCTCCTCATCCTTCTCTTGTTTATGGGAGATCTACCACTCCATCATTATTTGGAACATATGGCTTGAAAGGAACAACATAATATTTGGGAAAAATCTCACCTCCATCACACAAGTTTTGCATAAAATTGAAGTTTCCATTTCTGAAGTCACTACATGCTCTCATTCTAAAAAACCATCTTTAAATCTTTTCTCTTCCTGGGATGCTCTGATTTTAAGGAATTAGAAATCTTTCATTCTTCCAAAAGTAGGTGCAATTCAAAATAAGCTCCCCATAGCTAGAAGAATTTGATATAGAACTCTCCACCTCTAAGAAATTTTATCAAATTAAATTTTGATGGGGCCTCAAGAGGTAACCCAAGAAGATCAAGCATTGTAGCAGTTTGAAGAAATCATCAAGGAACATTTGTTGGTGTAGCTTGTAAGTTAATTCTTGATGTTACTAATAATATTTCTAAACTTAAAGCCTTAAGTCTAGGCTTGGACTTGGCAAAATTTTTTTTTATCTCCCATATCTTTATTGAAGGAAATTCAATGGTGGCATTATTATCTCTCAAAAATAGAGGTTCAAAATCCTGGCATTTAAATTATATTTTAAATTTTATACTTCATCAACTTGAGGGGTTCACAAGCTATCAAATATCTCATTGCTATAGAGAGAACAATGACATGTCTGATTCACTTGCCAACATGGCAATAGTTGAATCAATTGATCATAAATAATTCTCAAGTCAGGATTTAGAATTATTATTTAAAAAAAGGTATTTGACTCATTGTTCTTTATGGACTGCACACTATCTTTTCTCGAACTATGCAACTCGTCTCTTTCACTTTCCTCATATTTGGAGGACTTGATCTCAAGTTAGAATTAGTGATGCTTTGATAATGCTCTTTGTCTCCCTTGCTATCATAATGCTTTTTTCTTTAAGTGGTGATATTTTGTTAGCAGATTGAAACACTTCATGTATGGAGATTCTTTTGGGTCACTCATATACTAGACTTTAAGACCCCATGAACAGTCACTTTTAAAATATTGGAATTACATGCTCCAATAGTACAGTTGGTTGCCACCTCCTTCATAGGTGTCCACACTTACATGCTTGCTTCTTTTTGTCAAACATTTGTGAGGGATTTTTGGGGTGGGATTTAGTGATATTATGATGATGCTCTTAATATCCTCTACTAATAACATGCTTTTTATCTTTGAATGGTGATATTTTTTCAACAAACTAAAATAGACAAATATGGATATCCATTTGAATTGCTAGTACACTAGCATTTATGTCTCCCTGTCATCAAACCATTGAGGAGACTCGAGGTTGAGTCACTCCAATAAGGCTTAGTTTTCCTGATTGGCTTCCTTTACATGCTCCATTTGGTGATTGAAGAGACTCAAGATAGAGTCCCTTTGATGAAGTGGATTCCCATTGATGAAGACCAAGGAAAAGCTTTAGGTTGTCAAGGAGACATTTTGCAATGTCTTGTTGAACCATTATTCAAAAGCTACTAGGTCACTCATCGCCATATTGAGGTGACATCACATAGTCTCCCTTTGATAGAAGCAAGTCCCTTTAATGAAGTTTATTGGCTTTTCAAAGAGAGTTCACCCATGGTCTCTTTGATACAAGATGTTCCATCTCTGGGATTGGACCATCGAGGAGACTCGAGGTAGAGTCACTCTGATAAGGTTGTGTCTCTCTGATTGGCTTCCTTTACATGCTCCATCAAGGCATCAAAGAGATTGAGGATAGAATCCCTTCGATGAAGTTCATTCCCACTGATGAAGACAAAAAAAAATCTTTGGGTTGTCAATGAGACATTTCACAATGTCCTATCAAACCTTCAAGGTCTCATCGATAAGAGTCCTCTAGCCTCTTATTGACATATCATAGAGATAAGATTCAAATTCTTAGCCTTTCATGTTCAACTGGTACAACAATTTTTTGGCCTTTCATATTCAATGGTATAACTCATTGTAATCTCCTCCTTCACAAGTGTCTGCAATTATGGGTGTACCTCATTTTGTCGAACACTTGTGAGGGAATTCTAGAGTTGTAAAGACTCTGACATTAATTACTCTTTAGGAAATATTCATTGATTTTTTTCAATGGGAGCTATGTGCTCCTTGTCAAATTTGACATGTTCAAATCACTAGGGTATGTGTAGGATCATGATGGGCCAAAAAGTGGCGATATGATGGGTATTTGTAGGGTATGTTGCTAATGACTTCTTTTTTACCAAAAATTGATGAAATGAAAATGGTTTTTAAAGGAGATTCTCAAATTTCCACCAATATAAATTATGCTTTACTTTGAATTTAATAAATAATTATTATTCATTCTCTATTTTAATTATGGCTAAAGTCCTGATTGATAGGCTGATTAAAAAACATCTATAGATTTCAAATAGTATCACATTTTTTTAATCTGAAACATGTGTCACATTCTATGCTTCACATACTATAGGATTAAAAATAATAATAATAATTTCATGAAGTTTTTTACCAAGTTAAGGTGGTCAAACATACAAGTTTTTTATAGTTTTTTAAAATTTGTAATAAAAAATTCATAATTAATTATTTGCTTGGGAAAAATTACAAAAAAATATGCATCACATTGGGACATGAGTCCTCTACTTATATCTAAAATCATATAAAAAAATATTATTATTTTATTGTGGTTAGGGTGGTTAGACAGACACCTACTTATTTTTTCCCTAAAATTTAAGTACTACTGCATTTAAATTTCAAATTTGCACCTAGTAGTTTAGAAACTACATTCAATTTGCTACAGTTTCTATTCTTACATATTTTTGAGATAATATAGATAACTTATTCAAATTTTTCATGTCAAGTTGCCTAACTCTAATTTTTCTAAATTTTTCACCACTTAAGGGCCTATTTTTTCCATGATGATCCTACACATACCCACTATGGGTTTTATTCTCAATTAATACTTATGGAAAATTGGTGATTTTGGTCACCATTGGAGAAACCAATTTTAGCAACTTTCTTTCTTTGTAAAGGTAAACTTGCCTCATGATATGTAACACTTCCAAGATAAAACATTCTTTGTGATATGGAAAATAGCTAGTGAATTAGGGTACACTTCTCATTTCGACATTTAATTTCTCTAGCCTTCACCTCTAAAGGTATAGTCAGTAATCCAGATGCATTAATTCTCACATGAGTGTGGCTTCCCTATTTTTTTAATGGAAGCTAAACATTTCCTTTTAAACATGTTAATATATGTTTCTTTATCCACACTCTTTTGTTTCAGCTGGTTTTTCTTTATGTGGCAAATGGATAGCCTTTTTTGTGTATTAGCTCCTTTAAGAACTCCCGAAATTCTTAATAATTCTCCTCTCTCTGAGGAAAAATTAATAACTTTTGCACTTGAATGCAAACAAATGCTAGATGTAGTGGAAATTGTTTGGGCTATGATTGGATGAAACTCAATTCAATGGCCCTCCCATATGAACTTGCATCAAGATTTATTTCAAACCTTATGGACGTTCTATGGAGTGTAGAAATGGTGATGTTTCTTGCTAGCACTTACTTGCTCCCACATGTTTTCCCGCTCTCCACTTTGTAATTGGAACTTGAGAGATATGATACACTCTAGGACACAATTTTTGTGGGGGGGTGCTCTTTGTAGAGAACATCTTCTCACTGATAGATGACTCTCTAAACTTCTTTGTGCCATGGCACATGGTTTGGTGAATTATTTCTCATAGTAATTTAAACTTCGTCTACCTAATCTTAGGCCTCACTTTGGGAATATTTTTTGAGATCCAATAAATGAGCTCTTCAAATTTGTTCAATTTCTCATCTGACACGCTCTCATCAAGCCTCATGTCGAGCCTTTCTTCCTGCTGCCTAAAATATAGTAACCTTTCATGAAAGTGATTCTTGAGTTTTTATTTATCTCGAGGCTTTGTGCTTTCTACCCCTACTTCATCTATGCTTATTTTAATATATTTTGTGCATGGAATTGGTTTCTTATTCTACAACTTTTATTCAATCTCTCAGGTTTTGGTAGCACTCTTGGTTTTCCTCATGCTTGCAGGTCTAGGTTCTTTCCTTCTTCATTTAGGAAATATGTTTCAATCATCATTGCCATGTGTTTAATCTACAAAATTATGGGGTCTTCGCTTCCCCTCACTAAATTTTGAGTCATACATTATATGGGTCTTAACTTTTTTGAATGTATTTGGCTTGTTCATTTCTAGGGCGTTTCTTCTTGAATAATTTTGGAGCTTCTACCCTCCCTGATTTCTCTAAGGGCTTCTTTATAATATATTTTCTTGCTCTCCGGATTGCAGTATTTTGTTGTCTGCAACACTTCTTTCTCCCACTAGGTGGATTTTTGTAATTCGAGGTTTTATTCCATCCTTTGCAGAATTTTTTTACTTTTCTCTATTATTTCTTATGTAGTCTTGCTTTGCTTAATATTAATATAATCTTTTTGTGGCTCTGCCACCTTTATTCGAACAAAAAAAGAAACATGATATAAAAATTTGAATAGGCTATTAACATAATTTGAAATATATGTAAAATTTATTTTTTTAGCAAATTGAATGTATTTTCTAAGCTATTAGTCCTTTTTAAGAAAAAAGTAAATCTATTTGGTGAAAATTTGAAATTTCAATGGAGTAGTACTAAATTTTCAGGAAGAAAAATAAAAAAGGAGGTATTTTTCTAGCCACCCTAATGGGGAGAAAAAAATAGTATTTTATTCTAAATATTTAAATATAATTAGAGGACACATTCTTGGATGTGACACATACTTTTTTATACTTTATTTGAAATTAAATATTTAGTTATGAATTGTCTAGTAGGAATTTTAAAAAATATTAAAAAACCATTTGTCTGGCCAGCCTAACTTGGTCAAAGAATTATGAAATTTAATTTTTCTTTTTTTTTAACTATAGTTTGTGAAGCATAGTGTGTGACACATCTTTTGGATTCAAAAAATGTTCAACCATTTAAAAGTTATAGATATTTTTTAATTAGCCTATCAATCAGGAATTTTGTCAAAATGTATGTAGAAAATCAATAATAATTATCTATTTAATTCGAAATAAGAAATATCTTATAGTTTTGGAAGTATGGCAATTCTTTCTATAAAATCTTTTCATTTCATCAAATTTGGATAAGAAAAAATTCGTCAGCCACTTTTATGTCATATCGCCACCTTTTGGACCCCCATGATCCTGCACTCACCCTTAACACAACCATTGTGCATTTCCTTCCTATCATACTACCAAGGCCTTCCTAACAAAATATGGCATTCATCCATAGGAATTATATCGCATAATATTTCATCAAAATAAAAACATTTTTTTTATTTTATCAAGCATTTTTTGCTCAACAAAAGCTTTTTAGTGTCTTATACCCATGTTATCCAGTATGGATTCAGGTGCATCCTCCTCTCTAGCTCCATTTTTATCACCATTCCTTCATATACAAGGATTTTCATACTTACACTATCTATGATGACAACACAAGACTTCCCTTCACATTTGTATCTTGTCTTGAATAATCTCTTTCTTTGAGTTGGTCCATTTTCTGCATTCAACATCACTCTTCTTGTCATCAAGACTTCACCTCCTTTTTCTTCTTTTGAATGTGATGAGTGCACATATTCTTCATTGATTTTTCCTTCTCTATTCTAATTTTTGGATATTCTTCTTGGTGTTTCGTCTTCATGAGGATAGTCATATGCTTTCTAACCCTCTTCTCCACACTTAAAACAAGTCCCTTTGAAGGTTCCTCTTCCAAAACCTCTGCTCGATCTTCCTCTACCTCTTAGATTTTGATTGTTAGTTGCATATGTGTCATCATACCTTAGAGTTCTTTTGCTTCCTTGGTCTTCATTTTTTTTAGTTTTTTGGTTTCTATAATCATTCTTGTAAGATCTTCCTCTAGTCCTTCCTCCATGGCTTGTTCCTCTTTGCTAACTTTCATATATTTTATTCATTATATCCTCAATTTTTAAGGAAATATGACAAGCATATTCCATTATGAAAACTCTCACCAAAGTCATCTTCTCTTTTATGCTCAACCTCAAATAATTAATATATCTTTCAAACTTCTCTTTAGTTTCTTCAACATGTCCTGTTCTAACTACGATCCTATGGAACTCCTCTATGAATTCTTTCACTATTTTGGTTCCTTATTTTAATCCTTACATTTTTTTTAGAAAATCAAGCTCATAATCCACTCGAATGAACAATATTTTCATATTCTCCACCATTTTATCCCACTTTTTAATTTTATTTTTTCCTTTTCTTCTTCTTTCCAAATAAACTTCTCTCCACCAAATTGAAGCATGTCCCTTTAATCTAGTTTTTACATAACTCACACTGTCACAATCCTCAATTTCATCAAACTCAAAGAACTATTCCATGTTGTTGATCCAATCCACTAACTCTTCTAGATTCAAATTTCCTATAAATGTAGAAACATCAAATTTTTGTCTTTTCCTATCCTTCATAGGGAAACTAATAATGGGTTGTTGGAAACCGTTGTTGTTTCATCTCTTTGTTCACTTGTTTGGTTGGCATCCGAGGCTTCTTCTTCTTCATCACTTACTATCTCTCTTATCCATGAAAAAACTCTTTTTATTTCTTCATGTAAGGCTTTAACATGTCTTCTCAAGCCCCTAAAATCATTTTCATGGAAAAAATTATCCCCTCTTCCTCTACCACTACCCCTACCATGTGGGGCTCCTCTTGCATTCATTTTTCTACAAACCCACAAGCTCAATCCTGGTGCAAATTGTCTCCATTCTTTAGTTTGTTCATGCACTCAAAATATTTTGGCTATGATACAATTGATGAAACAGGGGGTCATGGAAAAACCCTCTTTTCTGAAATCACACACTCAAACAATCATAATAGTGCAAGAAAAATATGCAACAAAGTCTCATGAATTTATTTGTAATTTGCAACAAATGGTCTGCATTATGGAAATATGATTACAATATTATTTTTAGTCAACAAATGAATGATGGGAAGCAACATTCCCTTTACATAATTTGAGAATGAAATAATAAAAACCTATAGAAAAATGCAAGATATATGCTTCATGAGCACCTCTAAATCTATAATTTTTCCTGCAAACAACTACTTGCAACTCTTCAACATTTAACAATGTTGTCTTCTATCTCTGATGGTTGCAATAATCCTTTCAAATTATAAAAAAATCCTTTAAAAACCTCCTAAGAAATTTCATTCCCAACTCTCTCTCTCCTTCAAAATCTAGAGTTAATAATCGCATAATAAAAACACACAAAACCATCACTTTCCAATACCAAAAAATTAGAATATTCCCTCCAATTGGAAATTGTATGCACACCTCCTAAAAATGAGTTGTCTCCACTAAGAAAAAAAAATTAAATTATTTTCATTCAAGTTTGTAACTCCTTTACAAATCCCATGCCCAAATCTTCTTTTATAGATTTTTCCAAAAAAATGCAACTACACTCCCACTACCTCCATTTGCCAACATGACATAACAAAAGTGGCATTTATTTTATTAAATAAAGTTATCCCAAACTTATTTAAATTATCCTACCAACATGAAATGAAAATTCACAACTCATAAAATTGATATTTTTTGCTTGATGCAAGATTGCCAACCATCTATGGATGCTCCTACATCAAACCCTCTCTAGAGGTTGATCTCATGTCTATCAAAGCCCACACTCTATGAGATTGTCTAACATTTTATTTTATAGTTGAGTTGATAACTCAAGAATAGTGTATATCTAGTTGATAACAAGTAGATCATTCCCATGTCTATAGACATGTCCTCTAACAAATAAATCTAATTTGATAATTTAGGTGTATTTACTCTTTGGATTGATAAATTTATTGATATTTCTTTTCTATTAAGAATGGCGATAATTGAGAATATATTTAGAGGGTTTATAGATCCCTAGGGAACAATTTCTTCTAAGGTCAACCCTAGGAAATGACTATTGTTACAACCATCCTAAGGATCAAACACACCAATCAATTTTTCCAAGTTATCTAAAATGATTATGTTGATTTCGATTTCTTTTAGATGTGTCAACTAAAGTGTTCCTAGGAGGATTCTTCCTTAAATGTAAATCACATTTGAATGATGCTTCCAAATGTCTTATCTAAATATAATTGAGTACATGTAAATATAAGAAAATGGTGATAAACCATGCAAATATGTGTTTATTCATCTCACAGGGACTAGTGGAATAAGAAAGCTATAATTAAAATTGAGTTTGAATATTTTAAAATTCTAGGGGGTTAGAAGTTAAAGAGATTGTAATATTTCATGAACAAGTCAAATTACAAAAACATGCTTTACTATTTTATTACTATGTACTACTTTAGAATCATAGTATCAAGCATAGGATATTTCAACACTTATGATGGGATCAAATTAATTTACAACTTCCATAAATTTTAGTGCAAGATCATGGGGGTCTAAACTAGGCCCTTAAGTGGCAATAAAAATTTAGAAAAACAAAGTTAAGCAACATGACATAAAAATTTGAATGGGTTATTAACATAAATTTTAAAATATGTAAGAACAAAATTTTAAAAAAATTGAATTTAGTTTCTAAGATACTAGTCCTTTTTTTGAAAAAAGTAAATCTATTTGGTGAGAATTTGAAATTTCAATGCAGCAGTGCTAATTTTTTAGGAAAATAATAAAAAGTAGGTGTATGTCTCACCAACCTAAGTACAAGAAAAAATAATATATATTTTTTAAGTTTTCAATATAAGTAGAGGACACATGCCCTAATGTACCACTTTTTTTTTATAATTTTTTCACAAGTAAATATTTTTTAATAATTTTTTTATTAGAAGTTTTTAAAATATTAAAACTTGTTTGTCTAACCACCATAACTTGGTCAAAATTTATGAAATTCATTTTTTTTTTTAATCCTATAGTATGGGAAGTGCAGAATGTGCCAAATATTTTAGATTCAAAAAAGTGTGTAAACAAAGATTTTTGGCACTGTGATACTTTCTAACACTTATAGGGTATTTCACCTAAAAGGAGAAAGATTGGGCCAAAATGCAATGTAAACACTCAAATTTAATGCAAAGATGAATGAAATATACCTATATGTAATGTATGAGTGCAAGAGACTGATAAAATAAGTGACTTATTGATGTTAAATCTAAGAAATGTGAACTGCTAGAAAACACATTGTGATATGCAAACATATGATAAATGATCTAGAAATGCAAGAAAAACTTAATAGAAAGGTGTGCACTTATAAATACTATTTTTTAAGCTAGGTGGGACTAATTCACTAGGCTGGGCAATTTAGTCCCAGTTCAGGGAAACTACCCAGAAACCTATTTTGGCCAAATGGGTATCTGAATCTACAAAAATTTCTAAAAATAGGTTCAGTGGGACTAAGTTGCTAGTAGTTGTGACTTAGTCCACTTTTGAGTTTTTTAAAATTCAAAAGTGGAAATGGAAGCTCTTGGTCTACACTCTAGTTCCTGAAAGGTGTCCACTTCTGAAACTCTAATTTTTGGGCCTTAAAGTGACTTTTTATTGATATTTTAGCTAAGTCAACAAGGAGATGTCTTCAATTAGTCTTCAACCTTAGCTTCAATTATCTTCAAACCCTCAAAGTACGTAAATCTGCAAACACACAAGAAGAGAAGAAGAAATGTTGAATGTTAGGGGATGGGGTTTTGCCTTGGTCAAACCTCTTTTTTAGGTAATTAAACCAAATCAAGAAAAAATGTAATGAAGCATGAAAGAATGGAGTTAATACCTTTCCATCATTTTTGATCTAGAATTCCTACAGCAAAACATGAAGAATATGCCCTTGAATGTCTTAGGAAGCTATTTTGATGACTTGCAATGACAAAACCCTAGCTTGGTTGAAAATAATGATGAAAGGAAGAGGAGTGAATGAAATTGAGTCAAATGAGAGGGAAAGCCCTATATTTATACACAATTATGCATTAATTCCTGAAAATATCTCATCATAGGCCAACCTTAAGTCTTAAGGAATAAAAATCCGGAAGAAATTAAAATTAATTTTGATTTTTGTGCCACATGGGACTAAGTCGCCCAAGGTGGTGACTTAGTCCACCTAGGAAATTTTGAGTGGATGCTAGAGATTAAGATGTATTAAATGTTGTTTATTGGGTTCTTCTTCAACAAGACAATTAAGGGCTGTAAGTGCATAACAAGGCCATTTAAAACATAATAAATGTGTAAATATTGATGACAAGCCTAAGAAAGTGTGAAATTTTGTTACAAGACTTTAAAACACTTTGAAATATGTCTTGATAAGGTTATTTAGGTGAATTATAACATTATGGTCCTAGAAAAGTGTGAAGATGTGTTACAACACCTTACAACACTCTTGCAGGACATCAATAAATGTATTTTATTCAATTTGCAAGGACCCAAGACCTAATGTGGATGCATAAAATGTATCACAACACTAAATCAAGGCCTCATTAAGTTTGATTCATCATCAATTATTCTAAAATCAAGTAAGCAAAAATGGATACTTTTTCCATGTCCATAATGTGAAATTGTTTGAGAATTATAGATGTTTTTGTATTAGCCTATCAATTAGGACTTTAGTCATAATGCATGTAGAAAATCAATATTAATTATCTATTTAATACCAAATAAGGCATATCTTAGATTGGTGGAAAACTGAAATTTTTATCAATAAACCCTTTTTGTTTCATCAAATTTCGATTAAAAAATGGCGTTGGCCACTTTTAGGTCATATCGCCACATTGCTGACCCCCATGATCCTACACTCACCCATAAACCAAAATTGTGAGGGGGAACACCATATAGAGAAGAGACAACCAACAATAAGTGAGTGATAGAGAAAAAATGTGACATGCAAGAAGTATAGTGAGACCACATTGTTAGGTAAAATATACTATGACTGATATAACTTTATCATTGTAGCACCCCTCCATGATTCACCCTTTCATGATGTTTCATTGGTTGGATTGTTTGAATTAAATTGGTTTTATAATGTTGTTTATTTTGGTGACAAATTAAATAAATTATTAAATAAAACATTTTAATAAATTGATATATATGTTGTTCTTGGATATTTAGTTTATTAAATTAAATTGTTATGTGATAAAGTATTTCATAATTAAATATAATGATATTTATTATTAAAGATTGAGTTTTTAATACATTGCAATGTGGGAAAATATTATAATATGCAAATAAAATATTAAAAGAAAGGAGATAACGGATAATCTATTTAAATAACTAGAAAAGATAGAAAAAGTAATTTTGAAGCACATGCATGACTTTGAACTAGTTATTGTTTGAAAACTTGTTGTTTTTAGGAGATTTAAATTATCCGCTTTTTGTTTTCAAAAGACAAAAGCTTTCCTTGGTTATTAAATATCATTTTGGGAAGATATTGGGTTTTCATCTTCAATTTTTTAGTTTTCGAACGAGAACTTTGTCTAAAGAAAGTCTTCTATAGAATAGTTGCATTTTTATGAATTGTTTTAAAAGAAAATATTGAATTGTTTTGGAAAATGTGGACCATTGCAAACATAACAGTTGATCTCGGCAGCATTCATCTATTTCTGTAGCATTGGAATCAAGGTTGGTTGTATTTTTTCTATTGTGAAATTGCTTTTTTTTTTTACTGTAAACAAACTCTTGCATGTGATTGTAGTTGGAAAAGGTGATCTTCATTATTCTAATTCCGTTTTGACATTCTTATTGTTCTTTTATGCCTACCTTTAGTTTTGTTTGAAAATTCCTCAAGTTTTTGAATGGCTTTCCCAACGTGGGTTTCTTCCTCAACGACGCCCTTTCCCTTCTTGCAATGACCTTGATTTGCATGGCACTGCTTGGAGTACTGAATGGTTCTTATTTTTTATAGCAAATCCGTATTATGACTGCCAGTTCTCGAAAGATATGAGTCTCTTATTCTCCAATTTTGATAGAATCAATATCGTTGCATGTTAATAGCTCTTCAAAAGGATTCGATTTTCTTGATTAGATTTAATGTGACGGGCATTCGATTATTCATTCCTAGTGGCGCTCCTCTTAGCTTTATGCTTGCTATTCAATTTCTGATAAGATTGTGATTCAATCTGTTATATTGTGTCCATTTTCTGCATCGAATTCTTGATTTAGGTTATTGCAAATTTCTTTCGGTGCATATGTTTGATGACTGACATTTTATATTGTGATTGGCGATGTCATTCCTTGTTGTTTGGTCTTTTACCCAGCATTTTCCCCCTTCATTGTGCTATTGATATTTGTATTTGTATTGAGCCTTTATCATAGAATTCGTAAATTCTGCCTAAACTTTGGTTATCACCATTTTATTTGGTTTCCGTCGCTGTTTATACACTTCTTCAATCTGTAAGCTAGCCAGTACATTCGATTTGATCTTATCTATGCGATCATTCCAGGGATAAGCTTTGTGTTATGAGGTTGCTAAAAAAAAATTCATTTCGGTGCCATAGGGAAATACATTAGTTTTGGTAGTTTTCGATTTGTCTAGCACATGGCATTCATCTTTTTTCCTAGGTATCCATTTGACTTTATTCAATGACTTTATTTATGGTATTCGATGCTTATGCTGGGGAGCCGATTTGCTTTGGTTGGAGTTTAGGAAGCCCTTATGGGCTGCGCCTGCTCACCTCCTACCTCCTCTTGCTGTCGCTGCATTGTTCTGGATTGTTTTTAAATAATATGTATTGACTTGTGTTTTAGTGGCTTTGCTATGTGAATGTGAAATGACTTTATTCATATGTAGAGGATGATGTAGGTCGAACCCCCCCTAAGCTCGATGGTTGTATAATAGTATAGGTTGCATGCAGAAATGGGTAACATACATGGAAAATTGTTTTAGCCGCTATGTTGATATATATGCATTGCTCGGTCTAATTGATCCTTAGTTCCAATTTGTTGATCGCCCTTTGTACCCATCGCCTTCTTCTGTCAACCTAATTTCTCCAACCTTGCATAAACGTCCTATTCCTGTGAATACAATCTGTCTCGAATGCAGAAAGTATGTATCATTTGATATGCCTTGTACTTCGATTTCCATTGATTGGCTACCTTTAAATTGTTGTTTTGTTGGTATTCGACCTTTCCCCAAACAGCGGCTTGGTCTACGTACATTCCCATTAGTGTGGATTAGTAATAACTCATCTAAACTCTTCCACCATTTTGGAACAATGAATTAAAAGAGTTCCATCCTTGTTCACACTAAAAGTCGGCCTCTTCACCACAGTAATCTAAGTCAGAAATCATTTTGACTCGGTCTGCATTTGTGAGCATTTGAAATTATGAATTTGCATTTCAATATTAGGCTAAGGATGAATTTTAACCTGGAAATTCACACTTGATATCCTTCTACTAAAACCAAGAAATTCAGCTGACTTTAATGCAAGCATACGTGGGGCTATATTCACATCCAATGCTTTGTCTAGTCCAGGACACCACCATGAGCGTTCTAGAGTTGTCCAACTCTCACTTAAAATTGTGAAATATAACTTATTTTGATTCTAATTAGTTGTAGAATAATGGTTCTTAGTTTTCCAAACTTCGAGAAGATCCAAAAAGGAGTTTGATGTCTTGTTATCTTTCTTGAGTTATCATAGTCAATTATTAGCCTAGCATTACTCTTTCTCATGAATTATGGTATAGAGTTTAGTATGTGGGGAAATTAAATATTTTATATATAGAGAGATATGATGGTTATAATGAAAGATTAATTTTGACATAAGTAAATGATTGAATATGTTGGATGAGTAAATTAAGTAACCTAGTTTTGAGAATAATTGATTATGTAGAAATAAAAAACGAGTAATAAAATAAGTAAGGTTGATTTATGTACTAAATTGGAATGTTGATAAATGAGAATCTAATTTGATTATATTTAACTGACTAAAGACTTTAGTTAGTGAGCGAATTAAAATGATCTTCTAAATGTTGTTTTCTTTTAAGATCATGTATTGATGATTAGTGAATATAAGTAGGTTTTCATGGTTTCCTTGGTAAATGGGTGCTCTTGTTTGTATAATGTATTGTTTAGTGGTATTAAGATGTTTTTGGATCATTGTGTTATGTGACTATTAAGTGAAGTATGTGGAAATAAAATGTCCATGCTAGTATTGTTGGGTTGGTGCTTGAGTAGTGAAATCAATGTGATTTTGAGTTATTGATTAATATGGGAGTCATTTATGCGAAATTGTTGTGGTAGGCTTCCAAAGGTTAGAGGGGAGTGATGAGCTCAGGATATGCTCATAATTTGAGTATCATGATGTATTTCTAATATCTCTACTTTTATTGCTAATGGATGTTTTCACTCTTTAATTAAAGACTTTTTTATCTTAAAATGGGTAATATCCTGTAGCAATACATTCCTATATTCCTGCGCCCTAGCATCTCTATGCGTCTTATTAATTACCTTGTTTGACTTCCCGAATGACTGATATAATGCATGTGGTTTTTGAATAATGGGATAGATTTAATATGTGATTAATGAATGTATCATGTTGTTTGCCACACATGTTTTCTTTTGCTTCTATTGACGTTGCATCGTAGGTTGTTGAAAGAAGCATGAACGAGTCAAGTGCAACAGACTTCAGCCTTGCAGCAAAGTCCATTTGTAGCACAGTGTTGAGGAAGTTGTTCCAGCGAAGACTCTCTGACTGGGTCATTGGGAAGAAAACTAAATGACCATTTAATCTGGAAAGAGTGGAATGCTAAATTTTCTCCCTAGATCATGTTGAACAGATATGCTTTCATTTATGAGAAGTTTGTTCCTCGGTTTTAGGATACATTTATGTCCACGACTTTCTCTGTTAGAGTTAGGTAGTTATTTTTCTGGTTTAAATAAGTGTTCCTCCTGCGTGAGTGAGCAAACAGAGTATGTAAAAGTTAGTATTATTAAGAAGAGAGTTTTTTTGTGTTAGTTTTCATATGAGAAAAACAATGTATATCATTCTGAGTTTATGAATAAAAGATGATGAAGTTTTAAGTTCAATTCTTGCATAACTAGTTGATGCTTGCTAAGGGGACCCACTTAGTAAGTATCTAAAATTAGTTAGTTAGTTGTTTATTTCCTATTGATCATAAATTAGATTTCATTCTTGAAAGTTTCAATTCAAACTCAGTCTTATATTGTTCTTGCAGCATCGGGAATCCATCCCTATGTTTGTTGCTGCAACATAAGGTCAGTTCATAGTTTGTTTCTTAGTTATAGTTGTTATGATTTATGCTTTGATCAAGTTTAGAAGGCTTCACAATACATTTCTGTAGCATAAGTAGAATTCCTTTCATGCATTTATTTCTGGTAAATCATGATTGAAACTGGTTCTTAGTGCACATACAATGCCGCTCCATTTCAATTATATATTCCCTAGTTTAACAATATAAATGAATGACCATAAGAAGATATTAGTCACATGCTAGAATATCCAATTCCTAGGTTAGGATTTGTCGTAACTTTTATATCCTTTTGTGGACGTGACAATTTTTGGCACCGTTGTCGGGGATGGTGTCAAGCTAAGAACCTGTCATAACTCATTGTTAGCAGTAGTTTAGATTGTTATTCAAGCATTTTCAAAATTCATTCTATTGCATGCATAACAGAAGAGACGCTCTAGGAAAATTCCTCCCTAACCTTCCATTTTTTTATAACAATCTTGAACTAGCTTATAATATATTTTAGGAAGGAGGAGATCAAGATATCAATTAGTTTCCTAAAAACCTGCTTGTTGAACTGCCATTTGATCTAATGGACAAAGAACCTGAAGAAAATCCATTTACTTTGATACTCCATCAAGCAACTATGGCACATAATCCACCCAATCGACCTCCTACTTTATAATTCCCCATCATTTCTTACCAAGATAATGACAACCTTAAAAATATTCCATCTTCATTACTTCCTAGGTTCTATGGACTAGTTACAGAGGACCCGAACACTTTCTTGTTTGAGTTTGATATCCTCTATCGCAGCTATGACTACACTTCAGATGTTTGCAGGCTAAATTTGTTCTCTGCTACTTTGAAAGAAGGATCCCTTAGATGGTTTATGAGTTTGGGAAGATGTGTTGTTGATAGTTGGGCAGCCATGCAAACAAAATTTCTTGAGAAATACAAGGAATATTGTAAGAGTGGTAGTAAGCATGATGATATATTCAGAATTCAAAAAAAGGAGGATGAAAGCCTGAAAGACTATATCTCAAGATTCTTGTTTTCCTTGAAAAAGAATTTAGACCATACTCTCAATGAAGAATCTCAAAAACTAATTTTCCTAAGAGGAATCAGTGATAACTATATAGATGCCCTAGACCTGATGGGAGGAGGAGACATAACCCAACTATCTTGGGAGGATATAAGGAAGATATGTCTCAATTACTCTCGAGCAATTGTTAAAAAGGGTAGAGGTCATCAAGCCACAGTGGGAAAATCTTCCACTAATGGAGTTTCATGGATGAAGATCACAAATTTACAATCTAACTTCAAGTTGGATATCATAAACAATATGGCTACATAGTTGGATACTATGCAAGCTCAGAAGAAACATGAGGAAACTGAAGCAATCTTGGCTGAGTTTTGTCCATATTGTAGACAGAAAAAATGTGACTGCAGATGTAAGATGGTGGCTAACCTGGAGGCTAAGCAGTTACGTACTGACTTTAAGATGGTAGAAGGTGATGATGACCAAGTATTCTTCGTCACACAAAGGAAACCATGGGCTCAAAGACAAGGTATGCCTCAAGACCTTTTAACTTTTGGTAATCCTTATTCTAATTATAATAACAAATGGTAACCTACATATGGCCCAACACCACCTTGGAATACTTCTCAACCTCACTGGTCTAACTATCAGAGTCCTCAATGACAATCTCCTCAAGGAGGTTGGCAGTAGCCACAAGGAAAATGGACTCCACCCCTAGGTAACTAGTAGGAGAATCCTCAATGGAGAAGTCCACATCAATGGTAGAACCAATCTTCTAGCTCCCTCTAGCTTCAGCAGCCACAACCTCTGGCTCTCATGCCACCTCCTGCAGCACCTGCAGCAAATACTGGCCCTCCAAAACAAACCCCTATGCCTACTCAACCATTTCCAAATCCTAATAATAAGCAGCAGCAACAACAAAAGCCTATGTATCTTGCACTAGCCAATCAGTATCCAACTTATGCCCTAAATATTCATGATATCCATCTTAGATCTGGAACCACACTTCCTCCTCTACAGCTACCTGTAATTATAGAGATTCCAGATTGTATCTCTAAACAACCTAGTGATTCTGCAGAACATATACCTATATCAAATATTGTCTCTAAGGAACCTATCCTACAGCATCAGGCCAAACTTCCTTTTCCTCAGAGATTGCAAATTACTACATCAAAGTCTATGGAAGAGCCTACCTTTGATATTTTGGATAAGCTGAAGAATGTACATATTCAAATTCTCCTTTTTCAAGCCATTAAAGATTTCCCAATTTATGGAAAAGCCATTAAGGAGATCTGTTTAAAGAAACCAGGTAGAAAGAAAAATGATCCTGAAACCATCCATGTTCTAGGATAGTTGGCAGATATTATGTTGGGGAAGATAGTCATTCCAAAATATACTGACCTTGGGAGTCTTTTGGTACAAATAAATATTAATGGCCAAATAGTAAATAATGTTTGATAGACCTTGGTGCAGCCATCAATGTAATGACCAAGTATACAATGGAGTGTTTGAAAATTCCAAAAATTCGGCCTACACCTACCATCTTGCAGCTTCCTGATAGTTCCACAGTAAAACCTGATGGAGTGGTAGAAGATATCATTTTCATCTTTGAGTCTTGGGAATACCCAGTAGATTTCACCATAGAATCCTAGGTAGACCATGGTTAACTACGATTGATGCTTTTATAGGATGTTGTTCAGGAGATATGACAATTTTTTATGGTTAGTTAAGAAAAAAATTGGCTTTATATCCACCTGCCCAGCCTCAGCCATACTTGTCTCAACCAATTTGGCCAGATTTAGGAGAGGAAACTGAAGAATTCAATTCATTGGCCCACCTAATGATGCTACAAACTAATCCATTTTCATAGCTCCAAAATGACAATGACCTGCTTTTACACATTTTGTAGCCCAGCTCTGATTTGCATAGCCCATCTCCTACAAATAGTTGTCCTCAACAGTGTTTCTTGCAGTAACTGAATTCTAAGAGCCTGTCACCTGAATCTCTTGTAGTTTATCATAACTTTCTTCCACATGAAATACAAACACCACCTTTCTAAGTAGCCTCTATGAATGATCTTACCAAGCAAGTAGAAGTGTCTCCAGCTCACTGTCTAAACATCAATAATAAGCTGGCTCAATCTCAACAAGCTACCCTAGTCACAATGCTGCAAGATCAACACAGAGCTTTTCAATGGGACTATGGGGATATGAAGGAAATAGACCCTCAAGTCTATACTCATAGGATCTACATTAAGGAAGACTATTTACTTGTTAGATAGCCTCAAAGGAGGATAAACCCAACACTCAAGGAAATAGTTAAAACAAAGCTCTAGAAATTGCTTGATAGTGGTTTTATCTACCCCATTTCAAATAGTAAGTGGGTTTCTCGATTGGTGATTGTCCCTAAAAAAGGTGGAAAATTGAGAGTTTGTGTAGACTACAAGGAGTTGAACATAACAACTAAAAAGGATCACTTTCCACTGCCATTTGTTGACCAAGTACTAGACTCATTGTTTGGGAAAAAGTATTACTCCTTTTTGGATGGATATAGTGGCTATAATCAAATTAGAATTACCCCTGAGGATTAAGACAAAACAATGTTTACTAGTCTATAGGATACTTTTTCCTACTCTTTCTTACCTTTTGGAGTATGTAATGGACCTGCAACATTTCAAATGGCATTAATCAATATTTTTGCTGACATTTCTCATGATTCTATGGAAATCTACATGGATGAATTCACCATTTATGGAGTTACTTATGAGGAAGCATTAGCCAATTTGGAAAAAGTGTTGAAAAGGTGTCAAGAGCAAAATTTGTCTTTAAATAGTGAGAAATGCTTTATGATGATGCAAGAGGGAATTTTTTTAGGCCATCATGTCTTTCAAACAGGAATTCAAGTTGATCTTGCAAAAATGGAAGTTATTCTAACTTTTCCAACACCTAAAAAATAAAAGGATGTTAGAAGTTTCCTAGGACATGTTGGATAGTATAGAATATTTATCAAAGATTTCAACAAAATAGCCAGTCCATTATATGCCTTATTGACCAATGATTCTGAATTTAACTATACTGAGGTCTGTGACAAATTTTTCTTGTAGCTTAAGAACCTACTTACTCAAGCACCTGTTCTTCAAAGAACGAAGTGGGGTCTGCCCTTTCATATACACATAGATGCTTCCGATCATTCCATAAGGGAAGTTTTAGGACATAAAGAGAATTTCATTGAGCATGCCATATATTTCATTAGCAAAAACTTTTAAGGCCCTCAATTAAACTATACTGTCACATAGATAGAATTACTAGTAGTTGTGTATGCCCTAAACAAGTTTTGACATTATGTCACTGGTTACTAAATATTTGTTCATATAGATCATGCAGCAATAAGGTACCTCGTGAATACGCCTGCCATATCTGAAAAATTAGCAAGATGGCTCCTATTATTGTAGGAATTTGATATCACAGTTATTGATAAGCCAGGGTGAGCTAATGTGGTGGCTGATTTCTTGTCAAGACTTCAAACACCTACACCTGACACTCCCGAGGTAATTGATGATAGCTTTCCCAATGAACGTGTATTTTTTATTGCCTTTCCAACTCCATGGTATGTAGATATTGCAAATTATTTAGTAGCCAACAAAATTCCAGCACACTTCTCACCAAAGAAAAGAAAATTGTTGGTTGAGAAAATTTTTAACTTTTCATAGATTGCAGACTGTTTATTTTACAAAGGACCTAACCAAGTCATGAGAAGATGTGTTAGGGAAGATGAGACCTATGACATTTTGCATGCTTGTCATGATGAGCCATGTGGAGGGTACTTTGCAACCAAAAGAACATCTATGAAAGTGCTTACTACAAGATATAATTGGCCCACACTACACAAAGATGATGGAGCCTACACTAAGAAATGTGATAGATGTCAACGCATGGGGAGACCAACAAGGTGTGATGAAATTCCCCTGAAGCCACAAGTGGTAGTCAGTCCCTTTGATAAATGGGGCATGGATTTTGTTGGGCCTATTGATCGTCCATCCAATGGGAAATCATACATTTTGGTGTGTATTGATTATGTAACCAAGTGGGTAGAAGTGAAAGTAATGACAAATGCCCATGACAATAAAGTTGTTGAGTTCCTATATGAGCATATTTTTACTCAGTTTGGAGTCCGAAGGGGACTTGTTACTGATCAAGGAGATTAGTTTACATCCAACTTAATCACTGCATTGATGAATGATTGTAAGATCAGGCATAGAAAGTATAGCCCCTATCACCCCAAGCTAATGGTCAGGCAGAGGTTACCAACAGAGAAATCAAGGCAATCCTTACAAAGATAGTCCAATTACACAAGAAGGATTGGAGTAGTCACCTTCCTGAAGCAGTCTGGGCCTATAGGACAACATGGAAAACAAATATAGGGTTTACTCCTTTTGAGTTACTCTGTGGTAAAACTACCATGTTGCCAATTGAGTTTGAGCATAAGACCTTAAGGACTGCTCTCCAACTTAACAATGATATTTTTGAAGCTCAAAAGGAATGCCTCCTACAGCTGAATACATTGGATGAGATAAGGAAATTTTCCTTGAACCATACTGAAACTATCCAAAAGCAAAGAAAAAAATGGCATGACAATCATATTTGAACTAAGCAATTCTCTGCTGGTGATTGGGCACTGCTCTATGACTCCAGATACAAGGAAAATCAAGGTAAACTCACCACATGATAGCTTGGTCCTTATGAAATAGAAAATGTGTTTGATAATGGTTTAGTGTAAGTAACTACAATAGATCCAGTCTGATTCAATCTACTGGTTAATGAACACTGTCTTCAG
Organism: Sequoia sempervirens; assembly: GCA_007258455.2. NCBI lineage: Eukaryota > Viridiplantae > Streptophyta > Pinopsida > Cupressales > Cupressaceae > Sequoia > Sequoia sempervirens. The sequence continues at coordinate 373,381,915 of VDFB02047230.1, read as the reverse complement.
TTGTATCATAAGCCAGCATCCAAAGATGAATTTATGAAGCAGTTTGTTTCAGATACACCCATTGATAGTCCTACAATGAAAGGCTTCAGTCTTTCTCTTATAGAATCTCTTTAAATTCCACATTGCATGCCCATAATAAAGGTTTCATTTTAAAGGAATTCATGTTCTCAGTCGTCCATCCATCACGACCATTCATTCTCTTTTCTTCCACGTCATCCATCCTGTCGTACCACCCTTATTCATGGTTTCTATTCCAGTCGTCATTTCATGTTGCGTTGAGATCTTTCCTAGCACATACAAGAATTAATTATAACGTATGTAATATCTTTTATTAATCACATTGTTTATTTATTTCAATTATTCATCAACTGCTATGTACATATAAGTCTTTATCACCCATTCTTTGCTTGTCCTTTCGCACATGTGTGGACACATGTCAAATTTTTAGTAGGGGGCGAGATAATCCATTTCAAACCTTTTCTTATGTCACTGCCACAACTAATAATATATTTTTATTTTTCTTGTACTTTCCAAATATGGCTGCGTGTTTTATCCTAAACAACATTAACTACTTGATATGAGTAGTTCCTAACAATCATTTCATGCAATTATCTTTCGAGTCATTCTTGGGAAAGTACAGAAAAGTGATGGCAGGATAGAAAGAAGCAAAAAGAAGTAGAGTAGAAGAATTTTTGAATTTATAGAAAAGGTTTGAGTTTCTGGAATTTCAAGCAGCAATAATTTTCAAATATGGGTGGCCAATTGGTAAGACATGAGCCTGTAGCTCATGAAATCTTAACATAGAATCCTCAAACCATTTAGGCATTTAGCAATTATGGTTGGCTAAACTATTTTCTGAGGTTAGATTCTTTTAATGAGGAAGTTGTAGGTGAATTTTTAAGAACTCTTTCATAAGGGGAAGCTTCAGTGTGGGGTCTGATAGTGGTTGTAATAGAAGAATGGATTGCTAAAGTAACTAGGCTTCCAGCAGCAGGAGAAAATTTCTCTTCAGATGTTGTCTCTACTAGGGCAGAATTTACAGTACCAACCGATGGACCCTTAGAGGTCTCTAAACAAGGATGAAAATGAGTGTCACTGCCCTTTCTATATTTAGAATATTCTACATTTATAATCAGGTACTTAACTTGTGAGGGACACTTCCACTATTTACATTCCTACCATTTTAAATTATTGAGCCATATGAGGCATTGTTTAGCTATTAATGTCCCAATTTTTTTGTTAAATCTTTTAAAACAAAGTGCCCATGAAACCCAGAGGGGAAGGGAAACTCTATTGCCCATCATGCCCTCATTAAATTATTGATTGAGTATTCCCCGAGGGATGCATCACCCCTTTCTTGGCAATAATTTGTTTCCCAAAAGGGTCTACAACTTCCAGAGCCTCCTAGAGCACTCCCTACAACACCTACCCCTGCAACATCTATTCTTGTAACCTCCACACCAGAGCCCTCTACCAAAGTACAAACCAAGTATGCTAGTAGAAGAGAAAAAGGAAAAATGAAGGTAGGAGAGTCATCTAGGGAAGAACAAACCCCTAAGTCTGACCCTAATGCTTAAAGACAATAGTGTCCCTCTCCTGTAGTGCCTTCTCTTGTAGAAGTTCCTCCTGCAGCAACACCTGTTGTCACTGTAGTTTCACGATCATCTTCTTCTGGTGAGTCTAAACCCTCTAGGAAAGTTAGAAAGAGGAAAGCCACGAGAGTGCCTCCTACAGCTACCACATTGCCAAAAAGAGTTTCAGCAAGGAAACAACGTAAAGTCACCTCAACGTCTGCTCAACCTAAAATAATAATAATTTCATAGGACTCTGAAGAATAAGTTATGATGATTCTCAGAATGTACCTAAAAATGTTCCACATAGCTCACCTGTTGTTCTTGAGGAAATGAAAAATGAGCCAATGGAAGTTGACGAAGCACAACATGTTAGTAATGAAAGGGGAATGCCAAGTCTTGATGACTTGGCTAAGGCAGCTAGGAAAATTTTAGAGGAAGTACAATCTCCTCGTGCACAACAACAGGAATTTATCCTGCAGCAAGAGGAAGAACAACCTAAACAATTGGAAGTGTCCAATGAAGCCTCATTAACCCCTACAACTTGTTAAGCAATGGTTGTCTATAAAAATACATTTTTGATTGAATTTTTGGAATACCTTAGGACTACATGGACATTGGTCACATTTCAAGCCTTGAGTTTCGGCCACTTAGCCAAGACTGAAATTCAACAAAGTCTTTGGGAGGAAGAGAAGAAGAAACTAAAAAGAGAAATTGAAAGGTAGAAATAGGAAATCCAGAAAATGAAAGAGAAAATGAATGAAATGATGAAAATAACTGGTAAGATTGTGGAGTGTAGACCACCACCTAGGGTCTATGCTATGTGCCTAAAGGAACAATTTCTTTGGTTTCAATTAGTGATAATTTCAAGGAATTTAGATCATGTTATTCTTATAGCCAAATAATTTTATGATGCATACCAAGTGGCCCCTAGTTGGCTAAAGAATTATTTATGTGAATTTTATTTACATGGATTGATAATTCCCTCTGAAATAGAGTGGAATCTACTTCTTTATATTGGTGATATTCATTTGATGTCACTCATGTCATGGGCATACAATGAAACTAATTATGGCAGACAATTGGAAGCCTATGAAGAAGCTGAAAGAGATGAGCCTATCCCACTGCGATCAGAAAGCATAGATCCCTACACAATGCTGAAAACTTGGCTCAGGGTTCAACAATAAAACAAAAAGAATAAAAATATTTGATATTAGAAAGCAAGTGTATGAAGAATTCAAAGGTCAACCATATCTTTTTTGGAAGCTTGCCTCTTCCAGAATTGAAAAGAGATGGGAGAAATTGATTGTTGGGTTAAGGAAATCTGAGCCACATAGCTCCCTCAATTTTAAAGTAGCCCTTGGAAGGACAAAGAAGTAGATACAACTTGGTCTTCAGAAGAGGTTCAAGTTATGGGTGCCAATAACATTTTGACCTTCAGTTTTAATGTGGCCACTTTATCCCTATCGAGCTACAGATGTTAATAAGGATATAGAAACCTTTAGATATGAAAGATGGCAACATTTCAAAGGTTTCTATTATAAATTTGTGACTGTACCACAAAGCCATACTGCTCCTACAGATTTCAAAGAAACAACCAGGAAACTTAATGCTAGTGGACAATCATTAGGTTAAGTAGGGGGCAGATGATGAGCTCAGGATATGCTCATAATTTGAGTATCATGATGTATTTTTAAAGTCTACTTTTATTGCTAATGGATTTTTTAACTCTTTTATTAAATACTTTTTATCTAAAAATGGGTAGTATCCTATAGCAATACATTCCTATATTCCTCCAGCCTAACATCTCTATGTGTCTTATTAATTACCTTTTTTGACTTCCCAAATGACTGATATAATTCATGTGGTTTTCAAATAATGGGATAGATTTAACATGTGATTAATGAATGTATCGTGTTGTTCGCAAAACATTTTTTCTTTCGCTTATGTTGTCGTATGCATCACAAGTTGTTGAAAGGAGCATGAACGAGTCAAGCATAGCGGACTTCAGCCTTGCAGTAAAGTCCATTTGTAGCACAATGTCGAGGAAGTTGTTCCTGCGAAGACTCTTTGACCGAGTCATTGGGAAGAAACCTAAATGATCATTTAATATGGAAAGAGTGGAATGCTAAATTTTCTCCTTGGATCATGTCGAACGGATATGCTTTCATTTATGAGAAGTTTGTTCCTTAGTTTTAGGATACATTTATTTCCATGACTTTCTCTATTAGAGTTAGGTAGTTAGTTGTTTTTCTAGTGTAAATAAGTGTTCCTCCTACGCGAGTGAGCAAGCAGAGTATGTAAAAGTTAGTATTATTAAGAAGAGATAGTTTTTTTGTGTTATTTTTCATATGAGCAGAACAATGTATATCATTCTGAGTTTATGAATAAAAGCTTATGAAGTTCTGAGCTCAATTCTTGCATAACTAGTTGATGTTTGCTAAGGGGGCTCACTTAGTAAGTATCTATAATTATTTAGTTAGTTGTTTATTTCCTGTTCATCATAAGTTATCTTTCATTCTTGAAATTTTAAGTGCAAAATCAATCTTATATTGTTCCTGTAGCATCAAGAATGCATGTTTTTGTTTGTTCGTACAACATAAGGCCAGTTCATAGTTTGTTTCTTAGTTAATTATGATTTCTATTTTGATCAAGTTTAGAAGGCTTTGCATTACATTCCTATAGCATAAGTAGAATTCCTTTCATGCATTTATTTCTTGTAAATCATGACGGAAACTGGTTCTTAGTGCACATACACTGCCGCTCCATTTCAAGTATGCATTCCCTAGTTTAACAATGTAAATGAATGACCCTAAGAAGATGTTAGTCACCTGCTGGAATGTCCAATTCCTAGGTTAGGATTTTTCGTGACTTTTATATCCTTTTGTGGACACGACCAGGGAGTATGGTTTTACTTGCATGTGTTTGTTTGGGAGCCAAGAATTAAGTGAGGCTTCCAAGGCAACCCAAGATGGGGGTTAGGGACTAGGAAGATTTGTGAGAACAACCCATATCAAGCCATGAGTGTTTGCATGAGTTTTATGTTATTTAACATGGAAGTGGGTGGTTTCATGATTATGCCATTTTTAAATTTGTTGATCTTTATACTTGAACTATGTACAAGATGGTCTGTAGCCTTGAACTATTGATTTATTATTAAGGTTGTGATTGGTGAGCAAGAGGGTCTGTGTCTTGCTCTAGATGTGTGTGCTCATGTGGTTTCTTAATTTGTACAAGATGGCTTAACCATGTTTGATGAATCAGGTCTTCTAGTTGCAATCAGGGGGAATGGCTCTCAATTGGGACTGAATCCCAGAGTGGTGACCTAGACAACCCATTGGAGATTTACATAATTTAGTGATAACATAAATAATGAACTAGGGTGATGGGTAAGTTTCACACAAAAATATAATTGAAGTCCTCACCCATGCATATAGTGCTCATTTAGGCTAAGGATGAGGTGAGAAGGCATAGTGGGAAAGGTCAACTTCCTTGTCCTCATGAAAGGATTATTGGTTCCACATGTGTCACCCTATGGGGCTAGGTCCTAGTGAGAGGAATGTCAGACAACCCTCAACAATACTATGTGATGAAACTCTTCCCTACTACAGTCTAGCATTTCCTTGTTTTGTGTTTCCCCTTTGTTGTTTGTGTACCTTTGGAAGCAGTGTCACTATTATGTGATGTTTTATGTACCTTGTATGTTGGAGTCATGTTAACCCCTATCTTCTTGACTACTTGATGTAGTGGGTCCTTATTGTTATCTCCTAGCATTGGGGTGGACCTTAGGGTTCCACATGGTTGGGTGGAATGTGCTATGCAGTTTGTTGTGTTACCAGTTGATGTTCTCGAGCATGTATATTGTACCTTATGCAAATATTCCATCTTGTACTAGACTTGAGCTAGTGTTGATTTTATGTAATGTAATCATTTCAGTTGTATCTTAACATGTATATGATGTATCCTTCTTGTGGTATGTTAGGAAGTATTGATGTAACTATGTAATCATGAAATGATGCACCTTTATGTAATAAAAGTGATGTATGTACTCCTTGGGTTTAACATTTGATCATTGATGGTTATTTATTTAATACGATATGTGGACATATGATACTCCCTTAATTAAGGCAATGGATTTATAATTAAATTTTGTCAGTTGGCTAATCTTAGATGTTGGATGAGAACATGTTAAGAATGTATGTGCATAATGCAGTCATGATACCCTAAAGGAAATAGTTAGAGCATATATATGTGTAGTTTACATTCTATGTTAGTGGATAGTATGATCTATATGTTGACACCTTTTAAGAAAAAAAATTGTCATAAAATGTAGCTTAGATGTGTTTTCCTCTAGGGTTTCATGGTGGGGCGTTACAATCATACCCTCACAATATTAGGAATTATTTTTATATTCTGACTAATATTTTTCTTCAAAATTAGAGAACAGTAAGCCAATTACAAATACATAATTGTTAATGATAACATGCCAATTAATCAATTGACCTTTAATAAATTGAAATACTTAAAATTAAAATATTTTTAAACCAAATATTAGAAATTTGAGTAAATACAATTGATTTGAAATTTAGTTGATTAGCCATAGAAAACTAACAATCTAACATGAATGTTGGTATGAACTAATAATCAGAAGTGTAAATGAAAAATAGTAAAATTTATTAGTTAGATTTTTAGTGAAGTTGAATGGTCCTAAATGAGTCCACTACATATATAATCCTTGTTGAGTGCAACATACTTGCCACTATAGGTGATGAGCTTGAAACCACCAATTAAAAAACTTTGATAGAATGTATACCCCTAAAATACTTATAAAACAAGAAATTTGAAATATTTATAAAATAAATTTATCATATATATTAAAAATTGTATTATGTAACATTAAAATTAAATTGAAATTTTACAAAAACAAAAATTTTGTTACATTAATTGTATATATTACAACAAAATATGTAAAAATAAAATTTAATCTAATAATTAAAATTAAAACCAATAAACATCAAAATTGATATTATATTTCTAAGATTTTTTTAATATAAAATAATAATTTACAATTAACAAATCAAAATATATATAATATTTTTATTTTACAAATGCCTAGTTCTTAATAATTTATTCAGTAGAAAATATTTGAAGAAATGTTTTAGCATGGCATCTTTACAGGTAGATAGTTCTTAGTTACTAAAAAATGATATTTTAAGTTAGCATGGAAAATAAAATTTAAATAATTTTAGTGGATGGAATTTGAGGTGTTTTGATCAATCTAAAATATTTATTAAACAATGGTCCAAATATATTTTAATATATAATATATATTATAACATTATATTATTATATAATATATTATTATATATTATTATAATTTATAATAATATATTATATTATTATATTATATACATTTGCTCAGTCCCAAAAAAATTGTATGTTTGTAATAATGTTTATCCAATTTGTAAAATAGATATCCATTTTTAAGGAAAAGAAATGAATTTCCATTTTTTTACAAATTGGATATCTATTTTTCTTTGGTGTTTACCTTATAAAATGTACTTTTTACTAGCTCAAAATTGAAATGTGAATTCCATAATTTTCACTTTCTCATGTCACATTTTTTGTTGTTGCATCACCATAGTTTTCCCCCCCATGGCCCTACACAGACCATATGTAAGACACCATCAATCCCATTAACTCTACCATATAAAAATCTTGTGTCAACTCTTCCATGGACAATAATTTATAGGGGAGAATCATCACCCAATTATATCTTACCACCATCATAACTTTCATACATGGAGAACCAATCTTGATGTGAAATCATGTGGAAAGAAGGACCATACACTATCAACCACACATCTTGTGATGCATGCATTGCAAGGAAATGAAAAAATAATATGCATCATCTTGAAAGGATTTATTAGATTAAAAATCAGAGATTAACTTAAATTTTTCTTCTTTTTCTCCTCCTCACAATATTTACAGAAGTGACGAGATTTGCTACAATTCCAACATTTTTCCTTGGTCTTTCTAGGAGACTTAGATATCCCATGGGTTTTGGATTCTAACTTCTCTTTCTTTATGTTCTTCTTTCTACCTTTTTCTTTCATTTTTCCTTGAACTACGACAACCTCCTTAGTCGTTTCAAATGATTTTCTCCACATCTCTTCAAATAGAAATGAAGCAACCACTTCATCCATCTTAAAGGTGGTAGTGGTACTTCTAATGGCCATAACAAGGTGGTCCCATGAATCTGATAGTGAACACAACAAAGTCATGCAATGATCCTCCTCTATTTTCACACCAATAGAGCTCAACTAGGCACCAAACATGTTGAATTCATTTAGGTGATCTGCAAAAATTCCTACTTCCTCCATCCATATAGAATACATCTTCTTTTGTAGGAATAAATTATTTACCAAGGATTTAGCCTGATAAATTTGAACATTTTTTTCCTAAGAAATGCACCTGTCATTCTCTTCATGAACATTTAGGAGCATTGAATCAGCTAAACAGAGTCTTACTAGAACCTTATCCATATTTTCCACCAAATTCCAATCTTCTTATTTCATGCCCATTGGCATAGTTCTTGAAATAGTTTCCAACAATTCATGGTCTACAAGGATGTCTTCCATCTTGAGCTTCTACAACTCAAAGTTTCCTCTATTAAACTTATTTATCTCAACTATACTAGATTTTCTTTCCATCTCTTTACTTCGTCAAGGTAAACAAAAAAATTATACAACAAGCTCCCACTCAAATAAGATTAGTACAAAAAATCCTTTAACCCACAATGTGAAACAGAGGTGATCAGGCTCTAATACCAATTGAAAGGAAGCCAAGTATGTGGAAAATATTCCACAACTAATCTATGTAAGAAGGGAATGTGAAAAATTCTATAATTTCAAACTCTTATTGAATTAAAATAAAGAAGATGCACATAATAGGTAAGGATAAACAAAATTAGAGATATAATAAAACATATAACACCAAGTATACATGGGGAAAACCATTTTGGGAGAAAAACCCCACACTCCAAAAGCCTAAATAATGTATAATTTGTAAACAAATGATTACAATACACTTGTAGGGAAAGCCTCTACAGAATTTAGTTTGTGTTAAAATTTTGGAGTCAATCTAACAACATAACAGTATCTCAACAACACAACATACAACTCCAAAATACAAGTGCTCAATTTATAGGAGCTTAAAATCTATCAATTAGACATTTCTAAAATGGAATTCCAAATGCTAAAGTGGCAATGTGGAAAGTTTTGAAGCCAATACACATGCAAAGTGATAAGTCTCCAATTGTCACCACATGCAATATTGCAACTGCCGATTGTCACTAAACCTGTACAAACAAAACTTGCACAAAAAAAAAAAAAAACTACACCTCCAAAACTCACATTCCATGCAAACTCAACATGAAAATAGAAAATTCCTTCATACATGACTCCACTTATAAATGGTAAATTCCAACTTGACTCCTCGGAAATAGAAACTACAAGTTGTAACTCATAGGGAAAAATGAGATAATTATCAACATTAAATAATTAAATAATTAATGCTAAGAAAAATCAAAGGTTGAGACACCTTCATTTTCCAAATAGATTCATCAAGGCTCTAGGCAACCTTTTTCCTATATAAACGATAGTGTTAAGGAAGCTCAGAACAATGTGACTAACATTTTTGTTATAGATTCAATGAATTTTTTAGATGATGCTTCTATTGAAGTGACTAGAAATCTAGCTTCAAAACATGTCACACATGAGGGGTAAACGAGTTGGTTCAAGGAGGAGCTAGTAGATGCCAACCTTGAAAGTGACAAGATTGATTTAATTGGTATGCTAGATGAAAGTACTAAGAGCCATATAGACAGGATCTGAACTACTATCAATTCAAGAATAGCCTTAAAAAAATAAAAGACACTTGCATGAAGAGAGTGAATATATACATAGTGACCTGCTAGTGAGAAAATGATGAACATGATATGGTAGTCTAAAACATCATAAATCTATGTTGAAAAGTTGCCTTTAATCCATCAACCATGATATTGTGCAACAAGGATGGTAAGGTTTCTACTGAGATTTAAGTTAAAATATTAAAAGTAGTCACATTTTCTCTATTGATTCAAATAGTTTGGAAAATCCCCTACTAAATTCAATTTTATTCTCTGGGGTGACTATTAGTACATAAGAGTTTGATAAACTAAAAGTAGTTGAAAACACTCACAATCTCCAACAAAAAGTGAGGAATTATTGACCATGTTTTGAACCAGAGGCTACTTTGATTAGCTAACCAATGAGTATGGTAATTTTAGATGTTGTGAGGTTAAATTTATTGGGAAAGTTGAATAGTGGAGTGTCAACTACTGGCTTGGTTATAACTGTGACTCAAATTTTGCAAAAGCATGGTGGTGTTGGAAATTTTGTTGGATTTTATGGTGATGATATGGATAAATTGTCACTTACTAATCAACCAACTATTGAAAACATGTCTCTAGAATATAATTATCAATGTGATTCATCCCTATAGATCATGTGACTTTGAAGTATTAAAAATTAACTAGACATGTTAATGAGACGATAAATGTGATTGAAGCTTATATTCAGGCAAGTAGAATATTTGTGGGATATAATGAGCCACAAGTAAAGAGAATTTATTCATCCTACCTCAAGTTGGATCTCTCATATGTTGAACCTTGTATCTCAAGACAAAAATGATCACATAATCGAGTTCCTCTGAAGGAAACAAAGGCAGATTGGCACACATGCTTGGATAACAAGGTTGGGTTTATGGTTTTTCCATCCCTAAAGATGTTCATAGTTAATATAAAATGGAATGCCTACTGAGATCGAGCATGATGATGTTGTATTAGAAACTACCAATTCATTTTTTATAAAGAAAGCTAGGAAATATGACAAAGCAACAAAGTTCTCTAACACAAGATCCAAATTTTTGGATATGGTGTGTCGGTGTTTACCAGAAACACAAGATGTTAGAAAGTGTTCTCTAAGAAATCCTCATAAGAGAATTGAATATTTTCCTTACATTTTCAACTTTAGATATGTACTTTCCAAAAAATTAGTAAAATGGACCTCACCTATTCTTTCATGGCATGAAAGTCGAGTAGAAATTGGAGATAGCTTTAGTTCCCACCAATGTTATATGCAATACAAATGGAGTTCGAAAAGGTGATTGATTCTATGTTATACTTGGGGAACTAACTTCAAAGGAATGATTTGCAGGTTGTCTTCTCAGGTGTATCATAAAAACTAAAATTTCAAAATGTGTAATGTGGTTGTATTCTAAGAGATTAGTCTTAGAATGCGTTGTGGTTGTTTATGGAATGGAATGGGTGGAAAATTAAATCCATTTTGTATAAATAACTTCCATAAAAATTTAAGGTGTTTTGATGATGAAGTGCAAGATGTTGTTGTGAATAACATAGAAAATAGTGGTGTCAATGTTAAGGTTTTCATTGATCATGGTGATGAATCAATAGAAGATGTATTGTTTTCTATTAGTAGAGTACCAAACACAAAGAAGTTGAAGCAATGAGTGTTGAAACTAATTATATAGGAGTTGTGAAAGATAATAAGTTATCCCAAATAATGTTGTTAATATTTGGGTAGTGGGTTATTTAACAAATCAAATTAACCTTACACTTGTGGCACTAATGGAGAGTACTTGTTTTAAGAAAATTGTTTTTGGTTGACAACCTACGAAGCCTAATTACAAGCTTGTTCATTGTTAGTTTTTATGTATGCATCCTTTCTCTATGGTTGGACTTAGAAATAAACAAGAAATAGAGAAAGCTAAGAACTATATTGTGATATTATGATCACCTTAGTATTGATAAATGATAATGATGAAAAATGCCATTTTAGCTAGGAAGGAAAGATGATTATGAAGCTTATTGTTCATCATGAGACAAAAATAATCTTTGGATTATCAATGTATGGTCTTGATGCTCCTAAAGCTATGCAGTATCACAAGACAACCTAAGGAAACATCAACCATCTATCAAGAAGAGGCGACAAAGGACAAACCATATGTAATTGTTATTTTCAAAGCTCATAGGTGTGAAGAATCATGAAATTCCAACATGTGACAAAAACTTGGAATCATGGTGATTTGTAATACCCCTTGTGTTGTTGATACTCTTCGATAATCTTATGTGTTGGTTCTATACTTGTCTTGTAATGGTGATTAGTTCACTGGATTGGTTGTGTGTGAATTCATAGTTTGGTTGGTTTGCTACACTTGATATTACTTATGATGTTTGATGATACATTATGTGGTGATTACATTATTTGGTTATGATGTGGTTTTCTTTAATAATATATATGGTGATTATGTGATTCTATATTGCTATGGTTTTTGATGTGTTTTCTAGTGAGTCTTGGTGAATGGACGGAGTGGCATCACTCACTCGTGAGTGCCCTGCTACCCTACGATTACCTTTCACGGTGTGTCTGCAATGGAGATTTACATGCTACTTGACGTTTGTTTCTACGCCTGGGATGTAGGTATAAGACAATGACTCCACTTGCTTGATAGGTTTGAGTGTGTCCCACCAACCCAATGGGTATGATGCTGAAAAGGGAGTTGATAAGGAAGTGTCCACATCCCAAGTTCGTCATCTCATTGTGAGTCTTATGGTGTCATGGTTTCAACCTTGTCCTTGATTAAATACTATTTATTGTTGATTATTTATTTTATTTGTGGATAGTTATTTAATTTATCTTTATTTTATATGGAATTAATTAATGTTATTTTGTTGATATGATTAATTGTAGGAAATTATAATTCAATTAAATTTTCAATTTAAATATTGTAAATTAAAATTGATTTAATTTATTTAAAAGGTATAAATTAATTAATTTAAATAAATAATATTTTATGATAATTGTAAATTATCTCTTTTCAAAATATTAATATTATAAAATCTAATGATAATATCATGTGAGGATAAATGTGAAAATAATGACTTTTTAATTAAATTTGTGAGATAAATGTGACCTTTTAAAGCAAGAAAAAGGAACTAATGCATGTTGTGGGTTTTTTTGAAACAAAAGAAAATAAAAAAAGAAGAGTTTTATTTATTTTTCTTTATTTTACTGTGAGGGGGAAGTTTCTCTACACACAGGAATGGTTTTTGGTTTTTTGTCTGGTGAATAAGAAGTACCAACGGTTGAAGAAATTATATGTGTGCTTCTTTGTTAAATAATGTTCTTTATAAGGAAAAATATAATATTAATCTAGAAGTTAGTTGAAAGAAGGAATTGGAGAAGGAACTGCATAGGAAGTCTATTTTTCAAAGAGGAAGTAGGGCTTCCATGTTTGGATTTGACATCAAACGTAGGACTCCAGGTTTCCTTTTTAATCCATTTAATTCTTTTTTTCTCATAATTTGTATAAGAAAAAGATAAATATCTTGTTTTTTGTCCCTCGATTTGATGTTCATATGTTTAGGGAAAAAATTGTTTTGGTGAAACTTTATAAGCTTCTATAGAATTTTTTTTTTACTGAAACTCTTAATCAGAAAAAAATTGATTTTTGTTTTAAAAAATTGAAAACCCTCTTAAACTTGTGTTAAGGTTAAATCTTGTATGCTGAGATTGTGTTTAAAATCAGACTGTTGTTTTATTTTGTTTTTAAATATACTTGTGTGTGTGTGTGTGTGTGTGTGTGTGTGTGTGTGTGTGTGTGTGTGTGTGTGTGTGTGTGTGTGTGTTTGTGTGTGTGTGTGTGTGTGTGTGTGTGTGTGTGTGTGTGTGTGTGTGTGTGTGTGTGTGTGTGGTGTGTGTGTGTGTGTGTGTGTGTGTGTGTGTGTGAAAATATGTATATATATATATATGGTTGTACTTGAAAAGAACTTTTTTTTTCATGTTAAAAAAATATTCTATGAAAAAAGAAATTGATGCAACAAAATGATATTTTCTATGTTTTCTATTTTAAAAATATATATATATATAATAAAATTTTATCTGAAAATTTAAAAAAATTAGAAAATAAAATGAAAGTAAAATAAAATATATTTTGGGGGGGAAGTGGTCAGTTGCCGCCGTACCGCCCCTAACCCCGTGGTATTGTGCACAACCATGTGGAGGCTACAGCCTCCCCACAAGGAGGTATGCAGTCCCATACAAGTTGCACTTTATTCACTAAAAGTATTTTTTTTCAAAAGTTATTTCATTAGAATTTAAACTTATTAAATTTAATTTTATTCAATTTTATTTATAATATATATATATATATATTATATATAAATATATGTATATATATATTAATATATATGTATATATATATATATTAATATATATGTATATATATATATTAATATATATGTATATATATATTAATATATATGTGTATATGTATATATATATATATATGTGTGTGTGTGTGTAAAATTATAGCGATTATATTACAAATTTTTATAATGTGATTTATATGCATGATTTTTAAATATATAATATATAAATATATGTGTGTGTGTGTATTTATGTATGTATATATATACACATAAAAGCGTGTATATATATGTGTATATATATATTGTAATACTTGTTGATATTATGGAAAATTAGATGATGTGAAAATTTACAATGGTTGGATATTATAGTGTGGTTTATTTATTTCAAGATAAGTATTGTTAATTAGATTATTTTGAATTATTTTGGGTAAATCAATTATTTATTTTCCTTGGAAAATTGTGGTTGTCGAATTATTGCTAAGTCAATTATGGTTTTCACTTGATTGGGTAATGGTTATGTGGTAAAACCCTTAAGTCAGTTATCCTTCTATAGGAGCTTAAGTTGCTTGGGGGCTTCTAGGGGTATGGGGAAATGGTGTATATTTATGATCTTTTAATTTGATATTTGTCCCTATGTTAGACTATAGTCGTGATCTTGAGTTTACACTTGGGGCTGTACCATTTTATGGGTGTCTATTCATATGAATTTTGTCAAGATAGTTTTTCCTCGTGAATATTCTATTTTGTGGTTCAGTGTTCTTGTTGGTACAACTCCTTGGTATTAGATTTTATGTTTTGGGTTTCTAGGGAGAGTGGCTCTACGTGGGAACTGACACACAAAGGGGCTGTCAAGATAACCCACATTAGAGTTAGAGTAAAAAGTGATAACCTAATTGATTAATTAGGGGGTGGGTAGTAAAACATTAATAAGATAATTATGGATGCCTCATCTGCATGTTAGGGATTTCATAGACTAAAGGTGGGCTAAGAAGGCCATAGTTGGAAACATCATTGCCTCATCTTGATGAGAGGTTAACGGTTCTACACAAGTCACCCTATGAGGCTGGCACCTAGAGAGGTTGTCAAGATAACCATAGATGGGGGCGGTGCCTAGAGAAAAGCAATCACGATATCCCATGTAGGACTATGTGATGAAACTCTCCTCTATTATTCCCTTGAGTTTCTTTAAAGCTAACCTCTGGAAGTGGGTCTATTGATATGTTTTGGGAATGGTTTTTTGATACTATGTTTCTATTGTGTTCTCTTGCTTTTCATGGCTATAGTTTAGTCTTGCATTTTCTGTTTGGATGTGCTTGGTCGGGGATCCTTCCTTATTTACTCCTACATGGGGGTGGTTGGGTGGAACATGCTACGCACCCCATTGAGTCCCCTGTGATGTAGTTGTACCATTCAGTGTAGAGTTTGTAGATGCAGTTGATCCAGGGTTCATATGTTACTAGATGTATATTTTTACTCCAGATGTATTTTATGTATTTATGTATCCCTCCCACGTTCATTGGGAAGACTTATGATATGATTTTTGTATATGTGTCCATTAAGATGTACTAGTAGACTTATGTAATATATTATCACTCCATGTAAATCATTCTAGAACTACAATTTTTAAATACTTTAATATTATGTTGTATCTGTGGAAATATGTACCTTATATTTCCATGGTTAGTTTATTGTAATTTGCATGAATGTTTTTATATGGAATATTCTTATCATTTTGGTTATTGTTAAGGAATGTTTAATGAAGATGTGTGAATGAATGGATTACGTTATTGGAAATTGAATGTTACATCAATTAACTTTGTTATGAGATAGTTTAGGTAGTGTCACCTCGTGTTCCCCAAGGTACTTAGGTGTGTAACTTGAAAATATTAGTTATGTTAGAAAACTTAAATTACATTCTTTATGTTTTTTTTTTAAATGTTGCATTTTTAGTTGTTCCTTTGGGGTTTGTGTGATGGGGCATTACATGAACCAAGTGAAAGGTTTCAAACAAAGGTTCAAATTTATAAGAAACATGTTCTTATTTTCATGAAAAGGGAACCTGAAGATAAGGTTTTCTAGTTCATTTCAATGTTTATAATGATAGCTCAATGAAGGAACAAAATATAGTAAAGTGCTGAAGATTTCAGTGACATCTAAAGGCTCTATGGATTCTACCAATTTGGCATCATCTACTAGAAATGATGGGACATTAGAAACATTGAGAATAGTTCTAGAAGGTTAAAGGTGTTCAATAGTCCACATTCTATAAGAAACATAGTACAGTTCAAGCCAAAGAATGATTTATTATAGTTAGTGTTCAAGAGGAAAGCCCTAGAAACAAATCATACAGTTCATAAATGACAGTACTATATAGAAAAATACAGTGAACAATATCAAGAGAATGAATATAAAATCTCATGTGAGTAAGCCTTTCTATGAAGGTAGATATGAAACACCATTTCCTTGAAAGTAATTATGCAAAAAGACTAATTTAGGAACAACCTCAAACCTATAGTGGTAGTGAGTTAATGAAGACAAGAAAGTAAAAATAAAGGATCAATACATAGTGCCAACATGACAGAGACAAAATCAGAGGAAAATATCTTAAAGCCAATCAAAGGTTTGCAAATCACATGGAAAATCAAACAAGATAATTTGTAGGTGTAGAGGCAGAGTTAGTATTGTATGAAGCATTCATGACCTTATTCTATGCCTCAAGGGGACACTTTTCATTTCAAAACTCATAAAACACATCCTATTTTCATGTTGGTACACTTTTGAGAAGTCTTATGGTTATTATGGAGAAGTGAGAGAAATTCCAAGCATCTAGGGAGCAGTTTGGGAAGTTTCAACTAGCCAAAACTAACTATAGAAGTAGTTGGAGCATTTAAGGAAGATGGAGTTGAAAAGTCAGGGATTTAACTTTATCCAATGCCATCTAAGAGATTTTTAGCAATCAAATAAGGGGGAACAATTTTCCCGCACCTAAGGAAGGTTTGACTTAGAAACTAATGCAAATACATGTCATCATTCCTTAAAACATGGACCTAAATAATAGGAAACTATTCAAACAATATAAGGCAATGCCTAGGGTCTAATTTTATCACTATTCAAAGTAAGCATTATAACTGATATGAAGACTTTTTGTTGCAAAGACAATTTTCGTTGCATCAAAATATTTATTTGTTAATTTATGATACAACCACCAAAGTTAATGAATCTATAGGAGATAGCTAAGTCATCTCATGAATTTGAACACTGCATTGCACAAAACAATGAGACCAAGGGTGCACACCTTGCAACAATCCCCCTAGTGTAAGTGAGGGGTTTGAACCCATGACCCAGGCTCTGATAACAATTGTTGCAAAGATGGTTGTTGTTGCACCAAAAGATCAACCTCGTAATGCCTGATACAACCGCATGAGTTAATGACTCCATGGGAGAAGGTTAAGTCCTATCACAAACCTAAGCATTTCACTGCATAGCACTAGGAGACCAAGGGTGCACACCTTCCAACACTTTCTAGTTTAGAGGATAATTTTTGCAACTCAAACTCAGTTTCTATAATGAGGAAACTATTGCATTTCACATTTACAACACCCTTGAATAGAAAGCACATACATTCATGCAGGTTGCTATTTGCATAATGAATATAATTAGTTGTTAGTTGTGAAAAACTACAATTTTCCTTCTCAAACCTATATAAATTCAAAACTTCTTAAAAACATTGTTGCTTGACGATGTGAAACACTTGAGTTGTGTAAAAAAATAGCCAAGACATTGGTTTTTTGCGTGTCAGAATACTTGATACTATTGTTGATGAGATTGAAACCATCCATTAGAAAACATCGATAAAATGTACACCCCTTAATTACTTATAAGATAAGAAATTTGGAATATTTATATGATAAAAAATTCATCGTATACATTACAAATATTTATTGCATAACATTAAAATTAAATTGAAATTTTACATAAACAAATTTTTGTTACATGAATTGTATATATATTACAACAACACATCTAAAGATAAAATTTAATCTAATAATTAAAATTAAAACTAACAAACATAAAAAGTGATATTATATTTGTAATACTTTTTTATGGAGAAATCTAACTCCTAGACAAAAATAAACTATGTATATCACATATATTATATATGTTATAACTACCCCATACCGCATGCCACGTGGTGGACAAAAAAAACCTAGGAAAAGTCTTAATTGAAGACTAGTTGCATGTTGTTATGTGGTGACACTAGAAAAGGATGCGCAGGTGGGTGGGAAAGTCAAAAAGCTAGACAAAAACACACCTAGCCATCACCATTTTTCACATTTACATTTTCCATTTTTGTGGGTGGGAAGGAAGGATATGTGGGTGACCAAAATGGCATTGTAGGCCAAGGAAAATGGAGTTGCAAGATGGGGAAGGATGCATGACTAAGGAAAATGGAAATGGAATTGTAGGCTGGGGGTGGATGACGTGGCCAATGAAAATGGAAATGGAGTTGCAGGATGGGGAGGGACATGTGATCGAGGAAAATGAAAATAAAGTTGTAGGTGGCCGAACTAGGTAGGTATCTACAATTTTATCTTCCATTTTCCATTTTGTAGGGACTGTGAAGCATGGTGTATAAGGTTTGATGTTAAATGGGTTTTTTGTGAAATGAAAAATGATTTTTTTTGTTTTTGTGTAGGGTTTGATGGGTTTTATTTTGAAATGGGTTTTCTATGAAATGAAAATGAAAATTTTTGGTTGCATGTAGGGTTTTTAGCACCATTGTTTCATAATTTTTTTTACTTGATGGTTTTGAAATTTAATTGTGAAGAAATAAAGGGTTTTTTGTGTTGTGAAGATGGGTTTTTTTAAAAAATTATGTGGGTTGCAAATTTGAAAAAGCATTATGAGCCAGTGGGTTTTCAAAAAGAGAATTTGGAATGGAAACCCAAGCCAAAAATCATACACACAAACAAAATATTTTGTTTTCCCATTGACATTCTCATTTTGAACAACTCTTTGCTATAGTCAAAATTGCATTTAACTTTCTTCATTTGATTGGAACAAATTAAATGCTCGCAATATTTGCAGTGTTGGAAAACACATTGTCTCCTCTCAGTTTAAATGTAAAGGGTTGTCTAATGGTGGGACTCTTGTTTCTTAACATTTATGGTTTTGCAACATGGAATGTTACAATACATTATGAATGTCTTCAAAATCAGACCTTGCAATGTTGTGTTTAAATGTTTCATGATTGAAAACAAAATGTGTACAAAATAATTTTAATTTAGAAAACACAATGTTGGGTTCAATTATTTGAATCTCCTTGTTTAAGTGTAAAGTGTTCCCTCACTACTTGCTTCTTACCATGTTCAATTTTACAACATTGAATGTTACAAAATTGTATAAATGTCTTCAAAATCACACCTTCCAATGTTGTGTTTGAATAAAATGCTTGCATTATTTGCAGTGTTGGAAAACAAACTATCTTGCTTCTTGACATCTATAGTTTTGCAACATGGAATGCTACAAAATAGTATGAATTTTTTCAAAATCACACCTTCCATTGTTGTGTTTAAATTTTGCATGATTGAAAAGAAAAAGTGCACAAAATATATGCAATTTGGAAAACACAATGTTGGGTTTCAATTATTTGAATATCCTTGTTTAAATGTAAAGGGTTGTCTCACTGCTTGCTTCTTAACACGTACAATTTTGCAACATTGAATGATACAAAATAGTATGAATGTCTTCAAAATCACAGCTTCCATTGTTATGTTTAAATAAAATGCCTACATTATTTGCAGTGTTGGAAAACACACTTTCTTGTTTCTTGAAACCTATAGTTTTGCAACATGGAATGTTACAAAATAGTATGAATTCCTTCAAAATAACACCTTCCATTGTTGTGTTTAAATTTTTCATGATTGAAAAGAAAAAAGTGAACAAAATATATGCAATTTGGAAAACACAATGTTGGGTTTCAATTATTTTAATCTCCTTGTTTAAATGTAAAGGGTTGTATCAGTGCTTGCTTCTTAACATGTATGGTTTTGAAATATTGAATGTTACAAAATGGTATGAATGTCTTCAAAATCACACCTTCCTTTATGCAAGATGGAATGTTACAAAATAGTATGAATGTCTTTAAAATCACACCTTACATTGTTGTGTTTAAATTTTGCATGATTGAAAAGAAAATTGCAGAAAGTAATTCCTATTTGGAAAACACAATGTTGGGTTTCAATTATTTGAATATATTTGTTTAAATGTAAAGGGTTTTCTCATGGTGTTTTTGTTTCTTCTTAACACGTATGATTTTGCAACATTGAATGTTACAAAAAATTATGATTGTCTTCAAAATCACACCTTCCATTATTGTGTTTAAACAAAATTCTTCCATTATTTGTAGTGTTGGAAAATACACTGTCTTCTATCAGTTTTTCCCTCTAGTACTAGTATATTATATGAATTGGTCTTTAATATTGGTATATTATTCTATTATCAGAGAAGCTAATTTGTCGATGGGACACCTCCTCGCTACACTTGACATTTCCTTCCATTGTTCGTTTCATCACTTAAGTCATTCATTTGGCTGGCTCTGCACTACACCGTCTCTTCATGTTATTTATGTTACCATGTATGTTGTTATGTATGCTTTTATGCATTTTTTTATGTACATAGGTGTGTTTTGTCTAGTATTTAGCCCACTTTTTTAGAAGCTAAATCCTAGACAAAAAACACCTATGTATGTAACATGATATCATGCCCCCATAACCCATGCAATAAAGTGGGAAAAAAACATCAAGGAAAAGTATTGATGGATGGGTAGCCACATTCTGTTAGGTGGCATCACCAAAAAAGGATGTGTATCTTCAACGATAAATTCAAAAAGCTAGACAAAACACACCGAACATTGCCATTTTCCACATTTTCATTTTCTAGTTTGGTGGGCAGGGAGGAAGGAGGTCTGGGTGACAAAAATTGAGTTGCAGGCTAGGGAAGGATGTGTGACCGATGAAAATATAAATGTAGTTGTAGGAATTCATAGAAAGAAATAGACAAAATGTACCTAAATTTCCCTCAAATACTGGTGTCTAAATGGTTTTGAAACATTAGGTGGGTTGCAGGTTTTGTAAAACACAGAGTTTTGAATCCTAGAATTTTCCAAAACAGTATGTATGTATTGAAAAGGTTTGTGTTATTTAGACTGTACGAGTGTCGTGATAGGCACCATTTTCTAGACAGCCAGTAAGGTATTTCACTTTAGTGTGTAGAGGGTTTTACAACATTTTGTGTGTTGGAAGTTTTGTAAATCACATTGTTAGCTCACCCCCCACTATGTTTTCCAAATTGCAATCATATTGTGCATTTATATTTGGATCATATTAAGAAATAGAAATGAAATTTTTATTTTGTGCAAGTCTTCTTATAAGGTGCCTTCCATTACATTTGTACTATCTAAATTACATTCATACCATTTTGTTAAATTATGGGTTTCAAAACGTTGGTTTTTCATCCAACTCCTACATGTGCACTCCAACGATTAGCTTTAAATGCACAAACATGAAATGCAGAGTGTTTTTCCCCTTCTTTATCCAAACTAAAAATGTACATGTCATTATACCTCCAATTCCCATGAAAAAAAAAATCTCTTAAAATGACAACTTAAACACACGTTGTTTGTTCTATCTAAACTGCATTCGTACTATTTTGGAAAATTCCAAGATGCAAAACATTAGTTTTTCAAAGTCTACAACCCACATAATGTTTTAAAACCCTCTACAAGTAACAACCCAATTGGTTACATGCCCCTCACCTCAATTTGGTATGTTTTGTGATTTTCTTGAGAGCCTTTTATGAATTAGATAGTAAGAATGTAATGGGATTGGAAAATACTGAGGTTTAATAAATCTGCAACTCACACAATGTTGTAAAACCCTCTAGATGTAACAACCCAATTGGGAAGCCAAGAAAATTGAGTTGATGTATGTATGTACATACATTTGGTTAGAAAAACCTTACCTCAACTCACTTGGTTGTCTCCCCCACCTACAACGCCCCCTTTCTCTCCAACGATTCACTTTTAACCTATAGAATGAGAAAACCCAAAACATAGTGTTTTTGAAGAATAGTACTTGTTACAATCTAAAATGCATGTCTTAATCACATCAATGCCCTTCCCTCCTGCAGTGAATGGATAGCTTCTCACACAAGGAAAAAAAAATCAGTGTAATTTGATGTAACAAGACACCTCCTCACTTTCCTTGCTATGACGTTTCCTTTTATTTGTCAGTTTTGTCACTACTATCATCTGTTTGGAAGGTCCCACACTACGTCTTCTCTTCATGTTATGTATGTTTTTACACAATTTTGTATGTAAATAGGTGCACTTTGTTAGGAAATTAGTTGTGTTTGTAGAGGGTTTTACAACATTGTGTGGGTTGGAGGTTTCATAAATCATGCACTCACCTCCCATAGTGCTTTCAAACATGGAATCATTCAGACTTTCAATGGTTGTTGGAAAACAATGGGTGTTTATAAAACATTGTCTTTCATTGTATTCCTACTGGATAATTAACAAAAGCTTTTCAAGAAATTCCTGGCCATGCTCTCAACCACATAACTTTGAATGTACATAATGAAATAAATGGCAAACCACATTGTGTTTTCCAACCTGCAAATTATAATGTGCATTTATTTTTAAATAATATGTCAAAATTGAATTTGAATTTTTTTCTGTAAGTAAGAGTTGCTATAAATTGTGAAGGTGAATGAACTTTAGTACATTGTTATTGTCTACAAACTTTAAGGTTTTAATTAGAAGAATGTTCTCTATATATAATTCCATGTTGGAAAATAGTATGTGTTATGAGATCTGCAACCCAAATACTATTCTCAGCTTTGAGAGTGTATTTATGATTAAAGAATGTAGATGTTTTGTTTTTAATAAGTTGTTTACAAAAATTTTCTACCTTTCCACATAGGATTCTCATGTCTCCATCCAATTGATTATCTTTTCTACACTAACGTCCTATTCTGCCTTCTTTTCATGTTATGTATGTTTCTATATATGCTTTTGTGTATGGTTTTATTCATTTTTGTATATATGTACATAGGCATTTTTTTTGGTAGATTAGATGTTATTTTTTGGTCAATCAAGGTCATCAGCAAGACTTTTGTTGAATTGTTAACCTTTTTTCTTGCAATGATCTATATTTTTAGTCCTCTTTACAAGGAATGGTTCAGTTTACAATATCATTGAACAATGGTTACGATACTGATATTGCATTTAGATGTCTATTGAGAGACACAAGATATAAATAGATGTTTGATAGTGATATGTGGTATCCTTCTTGTTCTGTCTTCTATGCACTTATTGATTATTGCAAGTTATTTCCTCTTTCATATGTTAGGAGAGATGAGGCTTTTTTATATATCTGAATGAATGTTCAATGCTTCATAGTTCCTGTAGAATGGAAGAATGGCATATATAATTGTTGATAAATACTACTAGTGTTAGCGATAGGTTAAATTGGAAATTAAATTCCCAATGTACAGTTTAATATGTTTGTTTATTATCTATGCAATCCAACATTTTTCACTCACCATAACATATAAATCATATATTGGTGAAATTTGGAATAAAAAGAATTCTTTATAGCACCAAATTTCTTTAATTTTCTAATTTAATCTATCACTAAAACTTTTCTTCCTTTCAGGTGGTTCATATATTTGAGGAATTTTTTTTGAAGAAAACAAGGAAAGGTGGATTGAAAAGGATACTTTAGGAGACATGAAGCTTCTACACTAAATACAAGTGATTCAAGCTATCATAGCTTGAATTGCAAGTGTAAAGATTAGTTAAACTTACAAAATTTATTCTGCATTAAGAAGTTACGATATTTTTATAGATGAGATGCTTACTGTGGTGAATGCAAATATTTTCTAGTTGAATTTTTTTATTCTACATAAACATAAAAAACAAGTCATTTTATATGAAAACCCTACACGCAAACAAAACATTTTATTTTTCCATCAATGAAAACCCTTTTTCTTTAACCAATATTCATTCAATGCTTTTATGAAAATGTAGAAAAAACACACCTATGTACATTAAAAAAATGAAATTTTTTTACTTTAGTTCGACAACCTGCAACTCCACTTTTCTCACCTGCATTCCCTACCCACCCACCAAACTAGAAAATTCAAATGTGGAAAATGGGAAGGTTAGGTGCAATTTTGTCTATATTTTTACTTTCCTTCCTAGCCACGTGTTCTTTTCCGGTGATGCCACCTAATGGCATGTGGCTAGCCATTTGTCAAGTCTTTTCCTCAGTGGATTTTTTCCATCGTGTGGAATGGGGTATGGGGGGTAGATATCATCTTACCAATATGTTATATACATAGGTGATTTTTGTCTAGGAGTTAGCTTTCTCCAACTCCTATTCAAAAAGTACTTATGTACATAGAAAAATGCATGAAAAAATAGATAACAACTTGCATCGTAACATACATAACATGAAGAGACATAATAGTGTGGGGCCTACTAGACAGATGATAGAAGTGACAGAATTGGAAACACAAGGAAACACCATAGTTAATATGTAAGAAGTACTATTATTGGAAAACACTCTATGTTGTGGTTTTTCCCATTCTATAGGTTCAAAGGGAAAGGTTGGAGAGTAGGTGGGGGAGATGAAAAATTGACAAAATTGAGGTGAGGGATTTGTAACCAATTGGGTTGTCACTTGTAAAGGGTTTTAAAACATTTTCTGGGTTGTAGGTTTGGAAAAACTAGTATTTTGCAACATGGAATTTTAAACAATAATATGAATATTTATCTCTAAAAGATTTTGTTATTTATACTATAGGAATGCAATGAGAGGAACCCTTTTTAAAAACCCAGTGCTTTCCAACAATGATTAAAACTCTGTATGATTGCGGGTTGGAAAACATAATGGGATGTGAGAGCATGCTTTATGAAACCTTCAACCCAAACAATGTTGTAAAACCCAATATGGGAATAGCTAATCTCCCAACAAAACACACCTACGTACATACAAAAATGCATAAAAATATACATAACATGAGGATATGGCATAATGCAGGGCCCACCAAGCAAGATGATAAATGTGATGAGACGGGCAGACAAGAAGAAATGTCATGGCAAGGAAAGTGAGGAGGTGTCCTTTCGCATCAAATTACACTGGTGTTTTTTTCCCTATGTGAGAAGCTATCCATTCAGTATGGGAGGGAAGGGCATTGATATGATTAAGACATGCATTTTAGATTGTAACAAGTACTATTCTTGGAAAACACTCTATGTTCTGGGTTTTCTCATTCTATAGGGAGTTGTAAGTCAGTGATATATAAGTCTATCCAAATTCACTTGAGGGGTGAGTAACCAATTGGGTTGTTACTTGTAAATGGTTTGAAAATAGTATTTGGGTTGTAGGGTTCATAATACCCAATGTTTTTGAACTTGCAATTACACATAGACAATATGAATATAATGAAAATGTTTTGGTTACTTACACTATGAGAACCCAATTGTTTGATGACACCTTAGCTGATTTTGGATACTTTTATGTATCCCCCACTGACAATTAAATTAACAGTATGAATGTATTAAAAAACCCTTACTTTCAACAAACATTCCATTTCAATATCGTCATACATTTGGAATAGAAAATAAACATAAGAGTTGCAGGATGGAGAAAACACAGCGTTTTGACTCACTTCTAAATTCTTGTTCAATGAGCACTTTTTGTTATGAAAACTATAACAAAACAATGTTTTGAAGTTCACAGACATATTTTATGGAAAACCTTACTTTTAGCAAACATTACATTTCAATATCTATTCATATGTTTGGAACACAAAATGCACATAATAGTTACAAGATGGAAAACACGCAGGGTTGTGACTCACTTCTTAATTCTTGTTCAATGACCACTTTTTGTTATGCAGACTATGACAATAATCATTTGGTTGTGTGTTTATAATGTGCATTCTATTAATGTTAATATGAAACATATCGGTAGGAAATGCCACCTAAAGTCTTTTTTATTTATGATAGCTTGCTTATAAATGAAAGAAAAAGGTTGACATTTAAAGAATTTGAGATTGAGCCATAGATTCTTAGGGACTAAGGAATGCTAGGTCTCTTTTGCTAAATTAGGGTCTTTCACCTAATGGAAAGAGATAGATTCCACACCCAAAATCTAGGTGGTTCACTCAAATTAATATGTGTGTGATGTTATTTATGCTTAAATGAAATGATCTAAGTGAAATTAAATGAACTTTTTAAATGATTATAAATGCAAAACCTAAAATTTAAGAAATGTTGGAAAACACAATGTTGATTACAAATGTGAACTAGAAACTTAAACAAATGAAAAAAAATTAATGAAACAAAATAGAGGGCACCTAGAAGTAGCTTTTTGTTGTTGGAAGGTTTTGGAATATTCCAAAAGTCATTGTTATTGGCCACTGGGACTGATTCGCCATACATGGAAAATTAGTCCTCCTGGTGAAAAGTTCTGGAGATAGGTTTCTAACTATCGGGGATTGAATTTTGAAAAAAACACTTTTCAGGCCTATAGGTGGGACTAATTAACCATGGGTGGAAAATCAGTCCATCTATAGGAATATACAAATTCAAGATTTTATTCTGTGCAACTAGATCTATAATTTTGCTTCCTACAAGTGTTTGCTTTTGAAACTATCAGATTTGGACCTGAAAGTGACTTTTGTTAAAGTTTTGACTTGAATCATGAAGGGATGACTTGAATGAAATTCCAACTTGATCTTCAATGATTCCCAAGCTTCGAAGAGTCCTAAATCTACAAACAAACAAGGAGAGAAGAAGAGATGTTGAATGTTAAGGCATGGGGGTTTGTCTTGGTCAAACCCCTTTTAGGTAATTAAACCAAAATGATGAAATAATGGAATGGAACATGAAATATTGGAGTATATTACCTTTCTATGAAGATTTATCTTCAATTTCTATAGCAAAACATGAAGAATTTTCCCTTGAATGTCTTTGGAAGCATTCTTAATGATTTGCAATGATGAAACCCTAGCTTTCTTGACTTGAAATGGAAGATTGGTGGATAAATAATGAAGAATGGATGATAAGAGATGAGAGATGTAAAATGAGTAGAAAAATACTTATTTATACACATTTTTTCCTTAGTAACCCAATGATACCTCATCACAGGCTAACATGAAGTGAAATTAAACTTGAATTTCACTTTTTTCCCACTCATATGTCAAAATGGGGCCAAATAGGACTCATTCGCCATACATGGTGAATGGGTCCCACCTGGATGGGATTGATTCACCATTCATGGAAAATGGGTCCCAGAGAGGCCATTACGACAAGTAAGATGCTAAGAGATAAGGAAATAAGGTTAAAATTACAACTTTGTTGGGTAGATCATCAAATATTGCCTCGGGATGCATAATATGGATTAATAGGAGCCTATTAATGATTATGTAAAGATCAATTAGGGATTGGGACACAAAATTGAATGTGAAAGTGTAATTAAACACACTTTAGAACACTAAAATGAGGTCCACATAGACTTGGAAGGTACAAGAACTAATGTTAATGTCCAAGAAACATTACAACACTAGTTTAACATTAGTAGATTGATGTAATAATGTTATTAAACACATTTTATAATGTTGAATTAAAGAGAAACAAGCTCATTAAGTCTAGAAAAGTGTGAAATTCCTTTACAATACTCTACAACACCTTTACAAGACATCAATAAAAGTATGTTATTCAATTTTCAAGGGTCCAAGACCTAGTTTAGATGCATAAGATGCCTCACAATACCTGAATCAAGGCCTCATTAAGTCAATTTATCATGAATTATTCTAATGTCAAGCAAAGGGTACTTTTTTCTATGGTGCATTTAGCCCCCACTTTAGTGAGAGGAGGAACTTGCTTCAAACTCACACTAAAGTAGAAATTCAAGAGAGATCTGAGTGTTCAAATGTAGATGACAAAGAATGACAAAGATCAAAGAAGGTTTTGCAAGCCCCAGGATCCAAGATCCTAAATAAAACCATCAAGTTACAAACTCATGCAATAGCAAGAACGAGGAGAAGGAGAAATGAATGTGAGGTGGATCAAGCTTCAATCATTTTTCCAATTAGTTGTGGATCAAATCTAGGCTTGTTTTTTTTTAAAAGAAAATGCATACTCTCTGGGGTGACAAAACTCTTTGCTATCCACCAGGTGAGAATTCCCAAAAGGGTGAAGTACATATGCTATTTGGTATGCACTCACAAACATAAATGTGGCTATTGGGAAATTCATGCCACTGATTGGGCTTCCAACTCAACCATAACAAAGTTATACCTCCTGATAACTTTAATAACTCGCCACAAAGGAAACTATTGGTTCGACCTCTATGATGTAAGAAAAACTTCATATTCTAGAAACTCATAAACATTGTTAATGTAGAATAGTGTAAGGATTGTTCAAATGGATTTTGATTAATTCGTGCAATGTCTCATCTTAGGTAACATCATGCTTAATGCATCCAAGAGAATAAAAGTGAAAATGGTCTCATATTTTTTTAAGAGAGGACAAGTGCAAGATATCATCCTATGGAACATTGTACTTAATGCTTCCAAGAGAGGGAATTGCAAGAAAAAGAAAATCACACAATAAAATGTGAGTGGTGATGTATTCCCCCACTTTAAAGAAATTGTGAACACCAATATTGTGACAAATTTCATTAAAGTAGAAGAAGAGAACATCAAAGATTATTTGGAAATCCCTATGCATTGAATCATATATTTCCAATAAGCTATGTTAGGAATAAGGGAAGTATGTTATATGCGAGCCAACTTAAAGCATGTCGTCCACATCCCAAGCTTGCCCTTGTGTATTCATGAAAGTATAATGACTAGCCAAAGGAGGAAGTTGACCACAAGTAACATACAAGGACGAGGCTACACAACCCCTTTCCCCCAATTAGTGCAAGACAAGGGTGGGCCAAAATGATTAATGAAATGTAGGCGAGAGTGAAAATCAGTATTAATTAGAGGATTAGATGCCCCCAAATTGGGAAGGATACTAAAATCCTTAAGATGTTGGATTTTAATACACAAAGCCTTACTTTAATTAGTGGAATGACCATGAACTCTATGATAGGCACAAAATGATGTCTTGGAAGAGCATTTCTTTTGAGATTGAGGAGGGAGGGTGATCAAGTGATCTTGGAGGAGTCTCAACAAGATACCCTCTTGATCAATGGTAGAAGATGGTCTTGTGGTTAGTGTAAAAGATACATCTTGCTTATTATTAGTTTTTATACATATGCAAGACCCTTTAGATTTCAAGATTTTGTTCTCACTCTTATAAGAGGTAAAATCTATCGAAGGAAAATCATCAACATTTTGCAAGATGACATTGACATTAGGTGAAAGTGAATTTTTTTGTTTTATGTTTGGTAAAGGATGGTGTTCAAGAAAACTAGGGTTGGTTAAGGTTTCTTTAGGAGTATGTTGTGAAGGTTTGGAAATCTCTATCATATGACAATACCCAAGACCATGAGTTTTTTGTTGTGTATTAGAATTGATAGGGTTGTGGATACCTTGTTGTCAAGCACCACATCCTTTTCCACTATACCAAAGTTGTGTCATGATATCATAACCTTTTCCATAAAGAATCTTCACTGATTTTGGATTAGGTGATGGTTTGTTATTGTGTTCATCAAAGGTTTTTGTGTATGTTGTATTTTTGTCCATAGATGGTTGAGAAAAATGTGCAGAATTTTGAGTTGTCATGATGGTTGGTTGTCCTAGTTTCTCATCTTTCTTTTGTGTAATTATGTATTCGCCCGTAAATGATGGTGTAAATTATAAGGATCACTAATCATCACCAAATTATTTAGATGGAAATTCCTCATCATGGTGTTCAATTTAAAGAGGATCTATGTTGGATGTTGGAATTAATTTTTTTAGAGGACTTGTAGCTCCTTTTTAAAGCTGCAAGCAGCTTTAAGGCTTAGGTTCTATTTCAATTTGATAAATATTATTGTTATAGAAATATTTCATTATACGATGAAGGGTTGAAGGCACTTCATTCATCTCATGAATCAATGATCTTCCTAAAAGAAGATTATATGAAAGATCATAAGGCATGACATGAATAGGAGTTTTCAATGTAGCCACCCCAACTGTAATAGGCAAAGTAATTACACCAAGTGGTTGCTTTGTTGTATTATCAAATCCTCAAATAGAGATAGAATCAAGTTTTATTTGTGACTTGTCAACACACAATCTATCAAGTAGATTCACACTACACAGATTAAGGGTAGAAAAATTATCAATAAGGGTTTGCTTTATCCCTATTCGATTGTATTGAGCAATGATCATGAAAGCGTTGTTTTGTTTTTGTAACTCTAAAGGAGGGAGCTCATGTTAATGAAAAGTAATGTCAATATTATTGTGATTCATTTTATAGATTAAATCTGCCACATCATTTGGAGTTGTACCATGAGGAACTACAATTTTTGTTAAGGCTGTTTCAAGAATAGTGTAGTAATTTGGTGAGTTATGAAGTAAATCCTAGAGGGAAATCTTTGTAGGAGTATTCTTTATTTTCAAAACAAGATCATACTCCTTTGTGTGTGGGAGGGAATTGGGTAAATGTAAGGAGGGTTGGGTTGGTTGCGGAGTTTGTGGATTATTTCGAGTGTTATATGTATGAGAAATGGTATTACAACTCAATTGTTACGACACATTAGTTTGAGGTGGGTAGAGGGTGAATTCAAGTTTATGTTGAGGGTGTTGTGTGTGTGAAGGTGGATAAAGAGTAAACTTAGGTTTAGGTGAAGGTTTATGTGACGATGGGTACATGATGAGTTGAGGTTGAATAATGTTAACATCCCTTAACAAGTGAGAGTCTGGAGTGTCATTATCTTTGTCTTGGGTCATAATATCCTCCCTAGAAGGAGATTTCTTAGGAGAACAACAAACCACATGTTTGTGATAATTAAGGTTTGGTTCATTCAAAATAACTTCATCGCAACTGAGTTAGTAATGGTTGAATGTGTTTGATAATTGATAGTGGGGACATTAGGGGAAGATTCTTTTTAATTTTAGTTTTTTCTAAGGTCTCATTCACTTGTTCCATATTATCTATCCTACTAGGAGAGCTTTTAATATGTTCATATAAGGTTAATTTTTTCAAAGTAGCTTCATCACCAATGGGAGAGGCATCAAGAGAAGGACGATTATAAGTTTCAAATAGATATTTCCATAGAATAGGGACATTAGGGAAGGGAGGGACAATATTCTCATAATCTTGAATAGGTATATATTCTAACATCAACCTATCCTCTTTGCATCGAGGAGGGATATTAGTTTGATTATCATGATTATGGAGACTAGGTAAGGTAATATCTAGAAATGTGTCTGTGATCTCATATTTGTTTGTTGTTGTGTGATTGTCATGATTACTTAATGTGATGTCCTCTTTTTTAGTAATGTTATGTCAAATAGGAGAGGTAAGAGGAGAGAAACAACTCATATTGTCAAAACTCTCATCAATTGGTTCTTCTAGTAGTAGAATATCTAATTCAAAAGTGTGAGAGATAATACGAGAAGAACAAAAGTAAGTGTTATGATTATCCAAGGTTTCTTTCACTAAACTAATCTTGTCCAAAAAAGGGTAACTAGGAGAGGGATCTATGACAAACAAAAAGAGAGGGGAAAGGACCTCATATTCATATGCTTTTAACAAAATTCTCATACAACATGCAATAAGATCTAAAAATAGAACATGCAAGATGATAACTATTGAACGTTGTAATGAAAACATGATGGTATGATTATCTTACAAAATTGAAATGTAATAATGCTAAAGCAAAGATGCAAAAGAGGAATGTATTTTTTTAGATTTTAAAGAAGACTTGACAAGATGTAAATGCAAACTTGAAATTCAAACCATGCATGAAATGAGCTAATTTAGGCTAGATTTTATGAAATGCATGTTACATAAATGCAACTAACTGATATAGGTAGGTTAAGGCACCAAATAGAAGATTAAAAATAGAGTTTTCAGTTCTATAAAATGTAGTTTCAAAGGTCAAAAGGGACTGATTCTCCCAAGCTGGCAAATGAGTCCCAGTATGGACTTTTTTAAGAATTTTCAAAAAATTTGGAGTGATTTTAATAGTTTATGAGTGCTATGATGCAGACCTACGTGAAAAATGTAGAATTTTAGAAAATATAATTGAATGTAGATGCCAATAATGCAACCTAAATGCACTTTTTATGAATACAAAATTTGAAACCTAGCATGCAAATGAATTCATGCAAGCCTAGATCTATGATGAAGGACTCCAAAATTAGAGAATAAAGTGATCAAAAATTAAGTTCACCAAAATGAAATTGGAATAATTCATGAAAAATTTAATTAATGAGGCCTTGATTAAAGTTTTGTGAGGCATCTTATGCATCCACACTAGGTCTTGGACCCTTGAAAATTGAATAACATGGTTTTATTGATGTCTTATAAGGTGTTCTAGAGTCCTATAAAGGACTTCAACACTTTTCTAGACTTAATGAACCTATTTATATTTAAATAAAAATTATAAACTATTTTTAATAACATTATTACATCAATATAGAAGGTTTTTGAATTAAAATTAATGTTAAACTAGTGTTGTAATGTGTCTTGAACATTCACATCAGTTTCTATACCTTCCTAGGCTATGTGGACCTCATTTTAGTATTGTAAAGTATATTTAATTACACTTTCACATTGAATTATATGTCCCAATCCCTAACTTATCTTTATATCATCACTAATAGGCTCCAATTAATCGATATTGTGCAGGGTACTCCCTCAAAGCTAGATTACAATTTCTGGGAGATCTTGATTTTTGCTAAAATCACATTTTTTAGAAAATATAATGATTTAAGCCTTGAAAAGTTCCATTAAAAAGATTCCAATTGAAGAGTATTTTATTGAACCACCTTATATCAAACCCCCTTGGATCAAACCTTTCTAGTTTTAAACCATACCTATAACAGAGTCTCCTTTATACATATCAAAATGCTGATAAAAAACCACTTTTGATTTACCTTTTAGGGGATAAAATGAATTCATTTTAATTTATTTTTTGTAAGTATGCAATCCTTATTATAAGCTTCCCAAAAAGAATAATTTTAAATTATAAATTTAATTTAATTAAATTATATTTATTTTTTATTTCTTGTGAATGTAGGTTTTTTACCAAAAATGAAGCTCTTTGTTTTGCACATGTGGAAAAATAGTAGATTATCAAAAAAAATTTGAAAAATATGACTACACCTAATATTGAAGTCCTTGATCCAACAAAAAAAAAATGATACATTCAAAAATATTATACGTTATACAGTTCACCTATTTTTGAATTATAATTGGTTTGACTTCAAAACTTGATTAAGGAAAACTATTCAATAAAACACTATGAAACCAATTGGAAGCACTAGATATCATAGTTACAGATCTAAATTTGAAAAAAATAGAATTTTATCCTTCATGGAAAAAAATTTATGCATTATATGGTGAGAATCACTCCTTAAAAATGTTATTTACTTAAAAAACTAGTTTTCGAAGGAGATGGAAAAAGAACTGCAATCTAATTCAAAAAAAAATGAAAAAAATATATTTAGAATCTAGAGACAAAATTTCACAAATCACTAGTTTGCATCATGTTCAAATTCCTTGCGGTTTAGCCGCTATAGGTTCCCGAAAGTGAAGATTTAGTTAGAAAAAATGATTTTAGTGTCCAATTTGGCTAAAAATTGTAAACCAATATTGTGGGATCACCTTCCATCTTGAGGCAATATTTGATGATATACCCAACAAAGCTGCAATTTAAACCTTATTTCCTTATCTACTAGAATTTGAGTTGTTAGAATGGCCCCTATGGGACCCATTCACCATACATGGTGAATCATTCCCATCTAGGTGGGACCCATTCACCATGTATGGAAAATGAGTCCTATCTAGCCCCATTTTGACCTTTGAGCACGAAAGAAAGTGAAATTTAAGGTTAATAATTTCACTTCATGTTGGCCAGTGATGAGGTATCATCAGGTTACTATGGCACAAATGTGTATAAATAAGTATTGTTCTCCTCATTTTACATCTCTCTCATCTCCTATCATCCATTCTTCATTATTCATCCACCAATCTTCCATTTCAAGTCAAGCAAGCTAGGGTTTCATCATTCCAAATCATTAAGAAAGCTTGTAAAGACATTCAAGGGTGGATTCTTCATGTTTTGCTATAGATATTCAAGAAAAATCTTCATGGAAAGGTAATCTACTCCAATATTGCATGTTTCATTCCATTTTTTTCATCATTTTGGTTTAATTACCTAAAAGGGGTTTGACCAAGGTAAACCCCCATGCCTTAACATTCAATATCTCTTCTTCTCTTCTTGTGTGTTTGCAGATTTAGGACTCTTGGAAGCTTTGGAATCAATGAAGATAAAGTTGGAAAGTAATTCAAGTCATCCCTTCATCATTCAAGTCAAAAATTTGACAAAAGGTCACTTTCAGGTCTGTATTTGACAATTTCAAAAGCAAACACCTGTACGAAGTAGAAGTATAGATCTAGCTGCACAGAATCATCTCTTGAATTTGTTGATTCTTGCAAGTGCATTGATTCACCAACCATGGTGAATTAGTCCCACCTATAGGCCTAAAAAGTGGTTTTGTCAGAATTCAACCCTAGGTAGTCAAAAACCCGTTTCTAGAAATTTTCACCAGAAGCATGGCGAATCAATCCCAATGGCCAATAATAGTGACTTCTGGAACATTCCATAACTTTCCAACAATAGAAATCTACCTCCATGTGCACTCTATTCAGTTTCATTAATTTTTGTTTTCATTTGTTTAAGGGTATGTGCAGGATCATCATGGAAAAAACATGCCCTTAAGTGGCAAAAAAATCAAAAAAATTAGAGTTAGGAAACTTGACTTAAAAATTTGAATAAGTTATCTATATTATTTCAAAAATATGTAAGAATAGAATTTCTATAAAATTTAATGTAGTTTCTAAAATACTAGGTTTGTTTAAAAAATATATATCTATTTGGTGGAAATTTGAAATTTCAATGCAATAGTACTTAAATTTCAGGGATAAAATAAGAAAAAGGTGTCTGTTTGACCACCCTAATTGCAATAAAATGATAATATTTTTTTATAAGATTTTAGATATAAGTAGAGGACTCAAGTCTCGATGTGATGCATATTTTTTGTAATTTTTTTCCACATAAATAATTAATTATGAATTTTTTATTACAACTTTTAAAAAATATAAAAAAATTGTATGTCTAACCACCTTAACTTTGTCAAAACTTCATGAAATTCAATTTTTCTTTGTTTAATCCTATAGTATGTGAAGCATAGAATGTGACACATGTTTTGGATTCAAGAAATGTGATATCATTTGAAGGCTATAGATGTTTTTCAATCAGTCTATCAATTAGGACTTTAGTCATAATTTGAATAGAAAATGAATAATAATTACTTATTAAATTCAAAGTAAAACATAATTTATATTGGTGGAAAGTTGAGAATCTCTTGTAAGAACCCTTTTCATTTCTTCAATTTTGGGTAAAAAAAAAGTTGTTAGCCACATACCCATCATATTGCAACTTTTTGGCCCATCATGATCCTGCACATACCCTTAAGTTTCTAGTTCACAATAATAATCAACATCGTGTTTTCCAACATTGCATAAATTTTAGGTTTTGCATTAATAATCATTCAAAAAGTTCATTTTATTGCACTTAGATCATCTCATTTAAACATAAATAACATCACAAACATCGTAATCTGAGTGAACCACCTAGATTTTGGGTGTGGGATCTATCTCTTTCCATTAAGTGAAAGACCATAATTGAGAAAAAGAGACCTAGCATTCCTTAGTCCCTAAAAATCTATGGTTCAGAGGTCGAATATTTTTCTCATCATGGATACTTTCAAATGAATAGTCGTATTAAATTCTATTTGTAACAGTAAAAATGGCATTTCACTATCTTCATCTGATTGTAAGAAAAAAAATGATCACATTATTTGCAATGTTGGAAATCACACTGTCCCCTATCAGTTATTTTCTTTTCAAAATTTGGTTTCCTATGCACCAAGAATGTAAGGAATTCCACCTTAAAATTTTGTTTCTTATGATTGAAAAACTATATTCTTGCTTACAACAAATGGTGCAATAAATTTTGGAACTTTAACTGTGTCGTAACACTTGCCACTTTTTTACATATTACAGGAAACCAAAAATTCATACTTCGAAGGGGAATGTTGAAGAAACTATGAGAAAGGGTAATATTGAAATATACTTTTTAATGTGTATTTTGATATTTTGAATGAATTGGTCGCATGCATTTGAATTTGATGTGACGTTTACATTCCTGGAATTAGAGTTAAAGGATGGACAAGGAAGTGTTGGGTGCGAGCAAGTTATTTTCCATTTGGGGCAAGAAAATGTGCCTCGACAAGGCAACAAGAGGAAAGGGTGCCTGGGGAGGATATCATGCACTTTCCCTTTTAAAGTATGTATTTTTGGTTGTTTGTAATATGTGTCATTGCAATCCGCTTTTTCTCTAATTTTAGAGTGTCTTTGTGATTTCATTTAGAAAATTTCATTTCTGTTATCAATATTCTGATTTCAAAAGTAAATTAGAAACCACACTCTCCCTAGTTCTTTCAAAGGAATAAAGTGGAAGGAAGGGTAGTTTTGAAATTTCCTTTTGAACATGTATTTTCATATTTTTGAAGGAATTCATTGCATGCATTTCAATTTGATGTGATGTTAACATTCTTCACATTATAGGGCAAGGATGAACAAAGAAGTTGCATGTGTGAAGACACATCGCTAATAAGATTGAGGTATGATTTTATTGATTCTTGATACTAGCCTTGTTAATTTATTGATTTCCCTCAACTTCTATGAAAGAAGCAAAAAAATTGGACCTCGATTATTAGCAACATTTCTTCATTTGTCTCACTTTTCTTTTCGTTCTCATTTATTTTTAATAGTATTTCTCCTCCACGGGCTTATATAAATGTGCTACAATTTTTTTTTTCATTTTCAGATAAGAATTTCATCTCTCACCCTACTGATTCTCTTTCTCTGTGCTTAGATCAGATGTTTCCTTTTGCTTATATCCATATGTTAATTATTGAACATAGTCATTTATATTCATGAGTTTCTTACAAGCTAAACATGTTGAAAGTGCAATGGTCAAAGCAGAGGCTTTCCTAATCCCTCATGCAAGTGGAATCACCCCACCATCAGTGCCAAGGACTTAAAGAAGCCTATAAGATTTTATCTAACCATCTCCTCAATTGCACATAAAAGGAACTGTAGGAGATGATGAAAGAGGCTAAAAATATCCATTTTCCATTTAGTCTTTGATCATGTAATTATTGAAAAATCATGTTGTGGAATTATATTATCTTTGATCATGTAATTATTGATCAAGTATCGTGTGGAATTACAATACTTTGATATGTTTGAAGACTACCGTCTTCTGCCAATAGTGGCATTGTGCGATCATTAATTTTTATTGTTAATCTTTCCATCAAGGCTCTAGTCCCTTTGGGTTTAGGGGATGAGGTCCCCCATTTGTGACCTCACTAGTTCATAGCTCCATGTCAAAAGTGTTTACTCCTGTTAATTTAAAAAAAATGTAAGACTATATTCTTGTAGATTTCATGACACTTTTTGTTGCCATCTAAAATTTCATTATAAACAATGCCAAACACCATAAAATAATGCCACCTCAAGTCTTATTATTTATTTCAAAATTACTTACAAATCCATGTAAGAACATGCAACTAGCACTTTATGTTATGTAGACTATAACAAAACAATGTATTCAAGTTGAGCTTCATATTTTTTAACCCTTACTTTTAGCAAACGTTCAATTTCAATGTCTGTTCATATGTTTCAAACACAAAATGCACACAATAGTTGCATGATGGAAAACACACTGGGTTGTGACTCACTTCTGAAGTCTTGTTCAATGAGCACTTTCTTTTATGCATATTGTAACAAAACAATTTTTTGAAGTTCACCTTCATATTTTATAACAACCCTTATTTTCAACAAGCACTCCATTTCAATATCTCTTCATATGTTTGGAACACAAAATGCACATAATAGTTGCATGATGGAAAACACATTGGGTTGTGACTCACTTCTCAATTCTTGTTCATTGAATTGTTTATTTTATGCAAAAAAAAAGTAAAACAATTTTTTAAAGTTCACCTTCATATGTTATAACAGCCCTTACTTTCAATGAACATTCCATTTCAATATCATCCTATGTTTTGTGAATAGAAAATGCAGAAAAAAAGTTGGGAGAAAATGGAAGACATAGAGGGTTGTGACTCACTTCTCAATTCTTGTTAAACAATGTATTGAAGTTCATAATAGCCCCTACTTTCAGAAAATATTCCATTTCAATATATATTCATATGTTTCATACACAAAATGCGCATATAAGTTGCATGATGGAAAACACACTGGGTTGTGAGAAGTAGTTGTAGGATGGAAAACACAGTGGGTTATGACTCACTTCTCAAGTCTTGTTCAATGGGCACTTTCTTTTATATAGACTATAACAAATCACTATTTTCAACTTCACCTTCATATTTTTTAAAAACCCTTACTTTCAGCAAAGCACTCCATTTGAATATTTGGTCATATGTTTCAAACACAAAATGCACATATTAGTTGCATGATGGAAAACACACTGGGTTGTGAGAAGTGGTTGCAAGATGGAAAACACACTGGGTTGTGAGAAGTGGTTGCAAGATGGAAAACACCATGGGTTGTGATTCAATTCTCAAGTCTTGTTTAATGGGCGCTTTATTTTATGCAAACTACAACAAAACATTGTTTCCAACTTCACCTTTGTTTTTTTTTTAAAACCCTTACTTTCAACAAAACACTCTATTTTAATAATTGTTCATATGTTTCGATCAAAAAATTCACATATTAGTTGCATGATGGAAAACACACAAGGTTGTGAGAAGTAGTTGCAAGATGGAAATCACAGTGGGTTGTGACTCACTTCTTTTATGCAAACTGCAACAAACCACTCTTTTCAACTTCAGCTTCTTTTTTTAAAACCCTTACTTTGAACAAAACCCTCCATTTGAATGTCTATTCATATGTTTTGATCATAGAATTCCCATATTAGTTGCATGATGGAAAAAACACTGGGTTGTGAGAAGTAGTTGCAATGGAAAACATAGTGGGTTTTGACTCACTTCTCAAGTCTTGTTCAATGGGCACTTTCTTTTATGCAGACTACAACAAAACAATGTTTTCAATTTCACCTTCATATTTTTTAAAAACCCTTACTTTCATCAAAACACTCCATTTGAATATATGTTCATATGTTTCAAACACAAAATGCACATATTAGTTGCATGATGGAAAAAAAACAAGGTTGTGAGAAGTAGTTGTAGGATGGAAAACATAGTGGGTTGTGACTCACTTCTCAAGTCTTGTTGAATGGGCACTTTCTTTTATGAACACTACAACAAAACACTACTTTCAACTTCACCTTCATTTTTTTAAAAAACATTTACTTTTTGTAAAACACTCCATTTGAATAAATGTTCATATGTTTCGATCACAAAATGCACATATTAGTTGTAGGATGGAAAACACATTGGGTTTTGACTCACTACTTCAGTCTTGTTCAATGGGCACTTTCTTTTATGCATACTGCAACAAAAGAATGTTTTCAACCTCAGCTTTGTATTTTTTTTAAACCCTTACTTTTAGCAAAACACTCCATTTAAATATTTTTTCATATGTTTTGAACACAAAATGCACATATTAGTTGCATGATGGAAAACACAATGGGTTGTGAGAAAGTAGTTGGAAGATGGAAAGCATAGTGGATTGTGATTCACTTCTCAAGTCTTATTGAATGTGCACTTTCTTTTATGAAGACTGCAACAAAACAATGTTTTGAACATCGCCTTCTTCTTTTTTAAAAACCCTTCCTTTCAGCAAAACACTCCATTTG
Source organism: Sequoia sempervirens (assembly GCA_007258455.2). NCBI lineage: Eukaryota > Viridiplantae > Streptophyta > Pinopsida > Cupressales > Cupressaceae > Sequoia > Sequoia sempervirens. The sequence goes on along the minus strand of VDFB02047230.1, from coordinate 373,341,983 downwards.
AATATCTATTCATATGTTTTGAACAAAAAATGAACATATTAGTTGCATTATGGAAAAAAAATTGGGTTGTGAGAAGTAGTTGTAGGATGGAAAATATAGTGGGTTGTGACTCACTTCTCAAGTCTTGTTCAATGGGCGCTTTCTTTTATGCAGATTGTAACAAAGCACTATTTTCAACTTCACCTTCGTATTTTTAAAAAACCCTTACTTTCAGCAAAACACTCCATTTGAATATCTGTTCATATGTTTTGAACACAAAATTCACATATTAGTTGCATAATGGAAAACACACTAGGTTGTGAGAAGTAGTTGCATGATGAAAAACATAGTGGCTTGTGACTCATTTCTCAATATTTGTTCAATGAGTGTTTTCTTTTATGCAGATTGTAACAAAACAATTTTTTGAACTCCACCTTCATATTTCATAACAACCCTTACTATCATAAAATTCCCAAAATTGTTGGATTAAATGTTCACCTTACCTATAATGGTCTTGCAAATCATTTTGATAGGTCAATGGTGCAAGTGCACCTTGTTCACTAAATGCCTTCAACAGGAAAATTTGTAAAATTTCAAATGTAAATCATTGTCAAAAGGACATGTGAAGACCTATTCCAATGTGTTTGAGTGTCCATTAGGCATCTAGGAGGTGAGTCAACTTAATTTGTAAAAAATGCTAAAAGTTGTAAAAATGTAAAATTGCATGAAATTGCAAAAAATGCATGTGGAAGGTGAAGAGTCACAAGTGAATTCAAGAAGGTATACATTGGGAGATGAAGGGGAAGAAATTACAACTACTTGGAATATCTATTTAGAGCAATGTAAGGGTGAACTAGAGACATACTTTGTAATTTGGCATCAAATTTTGGTGAATAAAGCACTCAATTTGTGAAATCTGCATTTTTCTCTTCTAATTTCAGTCCTTGTACGAATAGTCCAGCACTTTATAGGCTTAATTCTTGTTTTGTTGTGATAGCATTATGCTCTCTTTTGGAAAAGGTTTGAGTTTTTTTCCATCAAGAATAAGAGTTTGAGATCATATTTACGAAAATCGGTCTACAATCCTCCATTAGTAGTTTTGAGAGTCTAAATAGCTCCATGTCACTACACCAATGTTAGACATTTTGGATCGGTGGAGTAGATTAGAGTAGGATTTTTTTATTGTATTTATTGCTTTGGGAGCGTGTTTCGATGTAGGAATGAAGAAGAAATAGACTTATTGTTGTTGTCTAAATAGAAAATACAAAAAATTCAAAGAAAAGTGATGGCTCCAAGATAGGATTTGATGAAATAGCATGCAAAGAGGTTGGAAAAAGATTTATTTGGTGTATGTAGACCAATCCAGGGGTGCTTGAATCTTTTCAAAAGTGGCATGAGTTTTGTAAATGTTATTTTCGATAAACCCTTGGTTACTTGATTCAAATTGATGCTAGAATGAGGGTTTTATGAATTGTTGCTAAAAAGAGCGATTTGTTCAAGAATAATGGTGGATTTTGTGATTAAATGATGTGATATAATACTGTTTTGGGCTGAGAGTAGTTTATGAGATGATTGAGGATGACTTGCTTTGCAATTCATGCCTAATTGAGCCTAGGTTGAAATGGTATAGCTAAGTTTTCTGATGTTTGGAATATAGTTACAAAGAGATGTTATTTGGTGAATGTTGGTAGTGTTGGTTGGTTAAAAATTCTCTAATCAATTTTATGTTATTTTTTAGTCAATTTGATGAAGGTTAATTTTTTTTTTAGTTTGATAAAGATTTGGAGCCAAGTTACGATGTTTTGTGGCTTTGTAGAAATGAAAAATCAAGTGAAATTGATGGATCTTGATGAAAAGATAAGTGAGTTTGTTGGTTGATCTTGTCAATTGTTGTTTGGGTCAGAAGTACCCCTTAATGGTTTTTGGTTTTGATTGATGCTCTCGCATCAATCAAAAAGCCAAAGGTGTTGTTGCACAACTTATAAAAGTATGAGACACCACATCAATAGCTACACTAGAGGTTGGTGGAGGGAATTTATGTAATGCAAAAGTGAATACAGAATAGAAAAGAAAGCTCCCACTTGAAATAGGATATGTACATACATGAGTAACAATTATCCCTTTAAACAAAATCTAATCCCATACAATTCATGCCCATTCCATTCAATTAGACTAATAGGAAGAGCACTTGGATGAAAAACATCCCCTTCGCAACATCTGAATTGCTGCAAACTCATGCACTAGGAAATACAAATCGCATAGGTGGTTCAATTTCATCTTCATAGGAAACAAGAGATAGTGGCAGCCTTGTGTTCCCATTTCTCAACAATTTTCTTGGTGTTTGATGAGTTTTGGAGGAAATGGTATTGTCTTGGATTTTGTTTAACGGGATAATTGTTACTCCTATATGTAGATATCCTATTTCAAGTGGAAGATTTCCTATGTTTTTTGTATCCACTACCACATTACACAAATTCCCTCCTCCACCAACCTCCAATGCAACTATTGTTGTGGCACCTTAAACTTTTATTAGTTGTGCAACAACAGCTTTCACTTTTGACCTATCAATTGTTCAACAACACCTCTGACTTGGGACGTTGATCACTTGTGTAACAAGACCTTTCACTTTTTACCTATGAGTTGTGCAACAACACCTTCCATTTTTGTCTTTGTTTTATGAAATTCTTGTCTTTTAGATTGCAACTCTCTCTGAACAACATTAAGCTCCTCTTCTTTTCACTGTGACAAATTCTTCTTGTGTTTTAATTCCTTTTCGAAGTGGTTAATTTTAGTCTTTGCTTGTTCTACTCCACTTTGAGCATTCCAACTATTATTTTTGCAATGTGTTTATGACTAATGTATGCAGATGTTTCTTTTTGCAAGCTCCTTAGGGAACTTTTCTGCCTTTTCAGATAAGAATTTCATACCTCCACCCAACTGATTCTCTTTTTTTGTACTTAGATCTAATATTGCATTTTTCTTATCATCCATTTCCAAATGTATTTGTTCCATGGAATTGCTAACTTCAAGAATGCTTTCCTTTATTTTTTCGACTCCACTTATAGCCTCATCTCTCTCTTTCTTTTCTTACACAAATTCATATGCAATGGAAAACCTTTCGAGCTAATGCACTTTTGTATTGCCATTTGTCCCTTGCACATACTGCACATGTTGCTTCCTCCACTTCTCATGAGCAGGAACAACCTCTTCACTCAATACATTATCTATCGCATTCTCTTTGGTATGCTTCTTTCCAAGTTTTTTTAGAGTAGATTACTTTTTTCATTACACACTTTCAAGTATTTCCTCATATTTTTTTAATTACTACCATGTCATATGATTCTCATAACAAATATTTTTCAGATTCTGATTGATTTCTTGCATGCTAATGGATAGAGTTTCGAATGTATTAAATAATTTCAAATGATAAAGGGATAAACATGTGGTAATGAATTTTTCATGTTTATGGATGAATTTCATAATTAAAAAACATTCCACAAAGGAATACATTTCAATATGGACATTTCAATATGAAGAACATTAGACATATGCAATCTAATATCATAAGTACAATTAATAAGTTATAAATGAGAAAGAATTTTTCAATAGATAAAGGTCATGAACATTGAACCAATAGTAGGACCATCACCACAACATTTAAGTAAACCTATGGTCAACACTCTCTCTTCCATTATCAATTTTATTCCCAATTTAATCCATGAAGAACTTCCTCGACCTATAGATCTTGTTGTTAGCCATAACTTTGATCCATGACTTCCATTTATTTCATCAATGAATTCCTTATCTTTGATCCATGAACAAATTCATCAACCTATGCATCCATGAATTCTATATCTTTGATTGGCTATTTCGATCTTGACAACCTTCATCAAGAACAAGGAGGCCTGGCTTGTGTAAAAGTAGGTTTCCAATATTCTTAGCCTCTTCAGGAAGGCTCAAATTTGTCTCACAAGTTAGGAATACAAAAATATTGTAGCCAATAACAAGCACACTTTTTCTTCTATCCCACTCACAAAGCATCCAAAAACACCTAATTTTTTTTAATTTTTCTCCCATGATCTTGTTTCTCTTAGCTTATTTTATAATCTCTTCATATTCACAATTGGATTGAATTTAATTCGCAAAGGTAATTGATCTGTTTAGAATTTAAACTAGAATGTCAATAATCCACTTCTTGAACTCTTTCCCGAGGGAAAAGCATGTTTTTTGGAGCAAAAATCAAAGGTCGGACCTTTGATTGTTGCTCCAAAAAACATTATTTTCCCTTCAAAAAGAGAGTTCAAGAAGTGGAGTATTGACATTCTATTTTACATGCTAAAAAGATCAGCGACCTTTGCAAATGCAATTCATTCCAACTATGAATATGAAGAGATTTTAAAATTGTCTAAGAGCAACCAATTCATGGGAAAGAAATTGAAAATTTTGAAGCATTTGGTGATGCTTCATGAGTGGAATAGAAGAAAAAGTGTGCTTGTTCTTAGCTACAATATTTTTGTATACCTAACTTACGAGACAAATATGACACTTCCTAAAGAGGCTAAGCATATTGGAAACCTAATTTTATAGAGCCCAAGTTTCCTCATTCTTTATCAAGGTTGTCAAGCTCGAAATAGCTGATCAAAGATATGGAATTCACACAAAAAGGTTAATTGAAAATTATACATTATATTGTGAAGAACTCTTTTCCACAATAACTTCAAAAATATTTTCACCACATGTTATCTAGTAAAGCCAAATTTTGTCAATTGCTGATTGGGTAATCAAAAACTCAAAGCTATCCTCGACAACTACTTAAGATATGGCTAACAATAGGATCTATAGGTTGAGGAAATTCTTCATGGATGAAATTGGGAATTAAATTGATAATGAAAAAGAGAGTGTTGACCATAGGTTTACTTAAATGTTGAGGTGACTATCCTACTATTGCTTCAATGTTCTTGACACAATCTACTAAAAACTTTTTGCTCATTCATACCTTATTAATTCTACCTATGATATTGCTTTGCATATGTCTAAGGTTATTCACCTTGAAATGTCCATATTGAAATACAGTAATAAATAGTAATAAAGTAATCATAGTAATACAAAACACTTCCAATAAACACTAATCAAGAGTAATACAAAATACTTTAAAACACCATGTTCTTTACAATTGTGAGTGGGTTGTTTTTACAACACCTTGTGTTTTACAATATGTAGTTTTACAAAATAGTAGTCATGTATTAAACAGTAATAAATAATAATGGAGAGTGATAAAAAGTATAGTAATAAACACTAATAAAAAAATACAAAATATCATTCATTCAATTGTAGTGTTTGAAAAGAGTAATACAAAATAAAATTTGAAGTTTTAGTTTCCATTTTTCATTTAACAGGGCTTTTGACATCCTAATTAGATTCACTCTTTACATTTTTTATCTTTAATTTTGTTCCCTCATTAGAATGGTAGGGGCATCTTGTGCCAAGCCACTGAATAACCCTTTCATCATTTGACAGAATTGGTGTGGGGTGGTCAAGCAGTGTGTGTAGGGCAAGATACATCTCCTATATGTCCTCTTCTATGTTTGGCTCAACAACATGACCATGCAATCGCATTGCTTGGTTGAAAAATCTATTAGGTTGATGTTGTTTGTCATTGCTAAATGTTTGTTGTACACACCTCATATCTGAGGATGATTGAAGCAATGAACGTGGGAAGATGCCACCAATGAGGTAGACACCCTGATGAATATCATATCTTTCCAATGGTACCTCAAGTTGTACATGATTCACCACATGTCTCCAAACATATTTTGTGTACAAAATCTGAACTAGAATATAATTTTTTAGTAGGTCCATGGAGTTTGATAGGAAACCACATGCTACATCATCCTCAGAATATGTGAGTATAGGTTCGGTGGGTTCTGAAAATCTACCGATCTTTTGAATGGCATCCTCCAATATATAATAATTGAATTTGAAGGCACAATGCAACCCCTCTATATTGAAGAGAATTCCATTGTCTTCCTCATTTTCACAGGGAACCTACCCAATGTGAATTCTTGAGTTCAACATTTTTGGTTGTGCTGTAAAAAAAAAGGGAAAAAAAGTAAGTAACAAAAAGTGTTGCAAGCATCTAGAAACAAACTGATATTTACTTCAAACTAATGATTCATCAACTACTTTAGAACATAAATAAATATCAAAAACATTTATGAAAAGAAAATATCTTAGTTACATGAATACTATTTTGTAAAACTACATATTGGAAAACATAGGGTGTTATAAAAATTGCAACCCACTAACTCTTGTAAAAGTAGACGAAACTGCAAAAAAGGAGAATCGATATTCAAATTTGGGGAAAAAATAGCTACAAAAGTACATGAAAGCATTCAATACATTCAAAACTCTATCCCTTTTCCTGCAAGAAATTGGAAAGAATTCAAAATAAAGTTTGTTATGAGAATTCTATGACATGGTAGTAATAAAACAAATTTGAGGATGTACTAGAAAGTGTGTAATGAAAAAAAAGACTCTGCTCTAAAAACAATTGGAAAGAAGCAAACCAAAGTGAATGAGATAGATAATGTATTGAGTGAAGAGGTTGTTCCTACTCATGAGATGTGGAGGAAGGAGCATGTGCAGTATGTGCAAGGGGAAAGTAGCAATGCAGAAGTGGATTACCTTGAAAGGTTTTCTATTGCATATGAATTTTTGCAAGAAAAGAAAGAGAGAGATGATGCTATAAGTGGAGTTGAACAAATAAAGGAAATAATTCTTGAAGTTAGCAATTCCATGGAAAAAATATAATTGGAAATGGATGATAAGGAAAAGGAAATATCTGAACTACGCATAGAAAAAGAGAATTAGTTGTGTGGAGGCATGAAAGTATTATCTAAAAAGACAGACAAGTTCCCTAACAAGCCTATGAAAAGAAACATCTACATACTCTAATCATAAACACACTACAAAAACAATATTTGGAAATGCTCAAAGTGGAGCAAAAAAAGAAGACTAAAATTAACCAGTTAGAAAAGTAATTAAAACACAAGAAGAATTTGTCACGATGAAAAGAAGAGGGGCTTAATGGTATTTGGAGAGAGTTGCAACCTAAAATACAAGAATTTCATAAAAAAAAGATAGAAATGGAACGTTTTGTAGCACAATTAATAGGTCAAAAGTGAAAGGTCTTGTTGTACAACTGATCAATGTCTCAAGTCAGAGGTGTTTTTGCACAATTGATAGGTCAAAATTGAAAGGTGTTGTTGCACAACTGATAAAATTTTAAGACGCCACAACAATAGCTACATTGGAGGTTGGTGGAGGAGGGAATTTGTGTAATGCGATAATGGATATGGGACAAATAGGAAATCTCCCTCTTGAAATAGGATATCTACATATAGGAGTAGCAATTATCCCTTTAAACAAAATCCAAGCCCATACTATTTCCTCCACAACTCAACAATCACCAACCAAATTATTGATCAATGGATACGTAAGGCTGCCACTATCTCTTGTTGCCTATGAAGATGAAATTGAACCACCTATGCCATTTGGATTTCCTAGTGCATGAGTTTGGATCAATTCAGATGTTGCAAAGGGGACGTTTTTCAGCCAAGTGCTCATCCTATTGGCTGAAGTGAATGGTGAGGGGGTGAATTGTATGGGCTTGGATTTTGTTTAAAGGGATAATCATTACTTATGTATGCACATATCCTATTTGAAGTGGGAGATTCATAAAATCATCTACTAACATCCCACACTATGTTTTACAACCTGCAATTATTCAATGCATTTTGACTTACCATCATATCGTGATTTTGAAACCCAAATTTTAGTCCATGGAAGAGTTGTAATAAATTTTTTAGGTGAGTTTCATGAAAATATTAAAGTCTAAAAAACAAAAGAGTTTCATTGCAACCATACTATCTATGTATAATTGCAAGTTGGGAAACATTGCATGATATACAACCTACAACCCATTGTGTTTCCCAACCTACAATATTAAGGTGGACTTAAATACATTGTTATAGTGCTCATTGCAGCAAGCCATTTTACTGTCTTACAGATTATTTGTGTTTATGCATTTATGAAATATGCAGCCATATTTTTGAAGACCATAGTTGATTAGAATCTATATAACCTCAGAGTTGTGTATGATCTTCTGTAGTGGGATGGGGTATTCAAGATCTAAATATTAATCAAGAGAGAAAAATCATAAAACTACCATTGAGACTTATACCCAACTCATGTCACTTTCCATGTCATCCTTTTTGTCGATTGACAAGGGAAACCAAAATGTCTTCCATGTTGAACCAACAACTATCCATCCTATTTCACCAAAGGAACACCAAAAGTCAACGTGTAAGGAATAGAATACCTGATGCAAAATTTTATTTCACAAAATGGTAGTTTTAGTCTTCTAGTTCCACCCAGTTTCACCTCATCCATCCCATGTTTATCTAGTTCATCCATTTCATTTTTTTCCACCTTTATAGCACCTATAGAAAGTCAACTATGTACACACTTGATCTCATTGATTGAAATCATGACAACATAGATCCCCCTTTTATTTTGAAGATAAAAATACTCCCTCTCATGATCCTAGTTCATCTCATTATTCCATTCCATGTCATCATGCCATACCATCTCATGATCAGAATATGTCAACTCCATACCATAATCATAATGTATAAATTCATTAAAAAAAATATTCCATCCATTCAATAAGTCAAGACCCCCAAGGTATAAGCATTTCCCTCACATCTCATGATAATCCTAAACTTTCACAAGATCTTGTTCATGAACCAAAAACATATAAGCTTAGTTCATCCACCTTTATAAAATTTGGTTTTCTCGTACAATACCACACGCCTTCATGAGCTCCATTTACCTACACACCCTAATATTCAAACACATCTCAATTCTTGTGGCCTTGGTTGCATACCTCCTTAAGATGTTGGTAGCTATTTCAAACACAAGAGGCCTCCCTTTAGATCAATACATCCACCTCCTCCATCATCTTCACCATCTATTGTTGGACTGTATCCAAGAACCCTTCCATCCATCATGGGCCCATATGTTGCTAAGGCATATCATTAGGTTCCCTTTAAATAACAACAAAGTGACATACCCTTGAATTTATTCGAACACCTTCTACTTCAAAATCCTCTCATTTCATAAAATCCCTCTATGGCCTATCCAATCAATTGGGATACCAAAGGAGAAATGCATAAACCAAAGAATCCATAAAAACCTAAATATCATCATGTCTCACTAAAAAGACATTCCAAAATAAAAAAAATATGCTCTAAAATCAAAAGAAAAACACTTCCAAGAAAATTGAAGGTGCCTATTAAGAAAAAAGGAAAAGGCTATAAAGAAAAATAAAAAGTGAAAGCAATATGGGTTCAAAAAAAAGCAAAAAAATCCATGAATTCAAATAAAAAATCAAAATTGGTATCCCTACTTGCTAATCGAAAAGACTCCATTATTCCACCATCATCCATTCCTCCATTATTCATCATCCAAATCCATTATGCCCAACTTTATTATCCCAACCAACTCTATATCCTTCAACTTTCACCGCCCTTCAAGTTGTGTGCCAATGTTGTTCTTGCCTAGATTCCTTCATAATGACTCCATTCCATACTTCCATCCAAGCTTCATCCTGCATTCCATAGGTTAATCCAATCCTTTTCATGAATCCTTAATCCCCTTCTTCCTACCCCTATTCATTCCATTATCTTTACCAATTCTCCTACCAAATTCTTTACGTGGGAACATGTTAGCCATGGTCTATAAGAACATTTAGTTAGTGGGGTAATATCTTCTGAAAAGAGATAATTGATTCCTCCATTCACATCCATACACCTTCATCAGCTTCCATTTCCATGGCTATTGATATCCATTCAAATCCACTAGCTTTCACATCTATACACATACCCTTGCTTGTACACTTGGAGGCAAGACTTTTCCATCCGTATGATAGATTACTAATTAACCTATTTCCATTTAGCCATCATATTCCTTCATTTATATTCCATGCTCTCTACTTTATCCATCCACCTTCATTTGATCTTGCATAAAGTATTGGGGAAGAATACAAAGAAATTGAATCTAATGCATGCTTTATACCATGTGTGTCTTCCATCTTCCCTATCACTTGTCCTTCATGTCATGTTTCCTTTCATGTCCATTTATCTTCCATATCCATGTCATGTCATTAAAAAATTTCATACCTCTTACCATGGGGGCATGTTACTACTTTGGCATTCCATCTTTGGAGTCCAACATAGGTCCTCTATTTCTCCTTTGTATAAGAGTAAACATTTCGGGTTCCCTTGTCACTAGATCCCTCCACCCATAGCATTCCATACTTTGATCCATCTATCTTCATCCTCCATATAAGTTGTATCCATACATGTCTTATCATTTACCAATATCATTGATCCCTATCCATCCATATGTCCTTTGGTTTTCAGCTTGACTAAGAAATAAGATCTTGTTTATCATTATCATTCAAATTATTATTTATCATTCTTTTATCATTGTTATTACTAAAACATTTAAAAAAACCATAAAATTTTTAACATACTTAAACATTGGGCTCCACTGAGTCACAACCCACTGTGTTTTCCATCCTACAACTGTTTTGTGCATTGATCCTTATCATATGCATTAGCATTTGAATTTTTTCATTATCATGATCTTGCATATTTATCAGTTACATACTGCATTCATGGAAACTTGTGCTTTATCATAACTCTTGTCTCTTGTCTCCACCAATATCATTATCTTTTTATATATTTTCTTTTCTTTTCACATTATGAGGAAGCTCAAGGATCTCTACACCTTGTTGTGTACAAAGGAGAGTGAGGAATGGGGTATGAGTTTTTCTTATGTGTATGTATCGAGTTATTCCACCCTATGAGGATTACAAAAATCATAACCAATAACAAAGGGGGAATCATTCCACTCTATGATGAAAGAAATTATCACTTCATAGCCTTTTCATTCCATTCATTTCCATAGCCAACCTTCCATATCCTTTCCTCCCATATCGAATAAATTTCATAAACCATTTATATGCTTTCCTTGCATCACATCAATGCATTGCATTCCTTTCTTATTTGGATCCAGCTAGGTCATTCATATTTCTATATCTTGCATATAATTTTCTACGTACAACTCAAAAATAATGAATCGATAGCATTTCCATTTCGTTCATTTGCATATCCATCCTTTCATATCCTTTCCTCCGATATCAAATACTTTTCATAAGAAATTTATATGCTTTTCTTGCATCTAATTAATGTACCACATTCCTTTCTTTGTTGTACCCACCTAGGTCATTCATATTTGTAAATCTCGCATATCTTTATCTATCTAGAACTCAAACATACCTTCATGTATCATAACAAGATTCACACCGTACCATTTGAGGAACATTATGAAGGAAATATCAAGGTTATGTAATAAAAGACTGAGGGCTTGGAAGATAAATATCATAACATAAAGTTGTACTCAAGGGTTTTTTCAAAAAAAAAAATTGTCAGACCCATTTTATGGAGAGCCCTAGAGCTTGGGCTAGGGCATGGCCTAAAAAATTGGGTCAAAGAACTT